>CAEFZX010031519.1:0-28417 GCA_903066825.1 Alfaro cultratus | reverse complement strand
ATTTTTTATTTTTTTTATTTATTTATTTTGTTAATATTGTTAATCAAAAATTTTGTTTTTTTTTTTTTTTTTTTTTATTTTTTTTTTCTTTTTTTTTTTTTGCATTAGTGGCCTTTATTGAACAGTAAATTGGATGGAAAAAGAAGGATAAGACATTTGCGTAAATATGATTAACATATAAGAGGGAATTACAGCAAAATATAAGAGGAGGACAGAGAGAAGTCGAAGCCCCGATTCATTGTATGCCTAATCCGGAGTTTCTTTCTATTTCTCTCCTGGCTTTATTTTGCTTCTTCCCAACTCCTGGGATACTTCTTGTGGGAAGCTTCTCTGTCCATGACTCCCCCGCTTGCTTGACCTCGACCGGTGCCAGGCGAGTCCCTCTTAGCGGCCTCTGTTTGCTGAGAACTAGCCAGCTGTATCTCTTTCTGAAGGACACCTCCAGTCTCCAGAAAGGCGACAAGCCCTAATCAAAGGAATTTTGTCTCTAGAAATGTATCCTTCCCTTCCAGCCAATGTCAGAATTCTGCTCCTGAAACGTCCTTATTGCGACGACAGACACTTAAAATCCAAACGGTTTTATTTGATCATCCACTACAAGCTCCAACAAGACTTGGCTTGAAAAGAGGGCATTCAATAGTTGGCCAACACCCATTATCTTCATGATGACTTTTATAATGCTGCCTACACACTGTGTTAAGTTGGTAGCCTAGGTCTAAAATAAGTTTTTCAATTTCTTGACCATTCGAGTTGAATATCACTGGTAATTACACGCAAAGTATATTTTAAAAGTATTTCATAACTGGTCCAGAAAAGTTTAAGCCCTCTTAACTTCAGCTGCAGTAGACATGAACACATTATAAAATTGCTATGTAAGTAATTGTTTTCATTTTATTTTTTAAAGATTCCTGTTTAAATCATACCCTTCTTAAAGTAAAATTATTCAATATGGCCATTGCAGTATCAAGTCAGAAATGAGGTGGAGCAATGAGGAGTTACAGTAGAAAGTGGTTCCATTTCATACTTTGTCCACCAGAGGGCGCTGACATGATACAGTAAAAGCGACTGATTTGTGTGTCTTGGTCACCTTGACACTCACATAAGTAATGTTGCAAACAGCAGAAAGTTAAGTAAGAAAATCCAACATGTGTGTTCAGTTTTAAAAAAATATGAAGTTCACTTTATGAAGTCAAACTTACTCCCTCCTTGACTTTGGGTTCAAAAATGGAAGAATAGACTGAAAGATTTTGACAACAAAAGATTCACAATATTTAGCTGTCCAATAATAATAACAAAGAGAGCAACAACGTCATTGTGAGGAAATTGTATTATCGAATCTTACCAGCCATGCTTATAGGCAGAATAAGCAGTAACCCATAGTCACATAGGTATTCTCAGTATGTTTCAGTGCAACCAGCTTCTTGCTATTTTGAGTTAAGTGCAAGGTAGATTTAATCACAATAATGTTATTTGATAGTGTTTTCCTGAGTAAAATAAATATGTAAAGTATTTAAAATAAGACAAAAAAAAAAAAAAATCAAAACTGTAATGGTAAAGAGAACTGAAGTAAAAATACTAGAAAGTTTATAATATAGATGGTGGCTAGTATGAAGGCTACTTTATGTTGAAATAAACACTCATGGAAGCACCAACCAGCAAAATGTCAAACTTTACCTTGGGAGGAGTCTTAAAAACTTGGTTGTAAGGTGGTTAAAAAAAACAAAAAAAAACATGAGATGCTAAAATTAGATTTTGTCTCTGCATACCTTCTGAAGATACACTTCTACAGTATTATCTACACAGCTCATTTATGTTTTTTTTGTTTTTTTCCCATTTGTCTCAAGATTCATCCTTATTAGCAAAGGGAAATTTTCACATCTGATTTATCAGCATTCCTGTTCACTTGTAACCAGCTTTTAGTGAAATGTATGGAGGTTAAAAAAAATAAAAAATGACGCCTTTGGAAAAAGTCACCAGAGTTGTAAAAATTGATTTTGACCAGTGCAATCTTTATTCTCTGAGCACATGCCAAGCACTTTGCCATTTAATTGATGATGAGCATGTCTGCAGACATTAGTATGCTAAATCAAAAAACTATTTTTAAATGGCTGAAGACATTATGTGTTTGTCAGCCCCTATAAGTATTCTTGACATCCTTATAATTGCATGTTTAACAGAATTGTATGTATTACAGTGCAAATTTTCCCAGTAGCACATGGTAAATTGTTGCAATCATGTTTTAGTTTTGTGCAGTAAAGGTGGATGTTGCCTGGATTATTTGTTCCTTATTAGAATTAATCAGTTATTACTGGTTCTTCCTGTTTTGCCACCATTCTCTGAATACAGCTTTTGTCATATTTATATTGTTGACTTTATATTCAGTCTGGTAAAGCTGAAAGTCCTTTTAAGTAGGTGTAGCTTGAATATGAGATCTCAATGTATAAAGAGAATTATAAATAAAATTCATTAGGATTGTTTCTGATGCAGCACACTATAGGAGAAAATGTTCTGTTCTAAGAACAGAACATTTCGTTCTTTCAAGGGATTTTATTATATTAGCATACCTAACGAAGATTTTCTTTCAGCATGGACAATGGAATGACCTCTCACCTTCCCATAGGCAGTGAATTGTAAAACTCCCAAACAGGCTCTCTTGTCAAAAAGCCACACAACTGGAATGGCCACACTTCTAAGGAAGTTGAAGACTTAAACCTCTTTATGTCTCTGATTTGAAACTGTGCAGATCTAGAATGCCATCTAAGGGCTACTCGCTTGAGGTCATAATTCATGATAAAGTCCAGAAGAAACGAAGATAAAAAACCCAGATGCGCGAACTGTTGATGAACTCTAGTTGAGCCTCGATGTAATGGAATCATAGCGCCATCTGAAGGATGGCGGACAGTATTGTAATGGACTCAATAACGTCTTTCAGTAATCAATAAGATTTAATGATGAACTGTTGTACATCCTTATATTCTACATGTAGTTTGGTAAACAAAAGAAGTGTCCTAAACTTCCTTCATGCCAGCTAATTTAATCATTTGAATATAGAGTGTGGTTTATGTTAAGAGTTTCTTTGCAAAATCTGTCTCAATAACCTCTAAAATAAATGGTTTGTTTGTCGCTTGACAAAACTAGCAAGTTGTGATAAGATGTTTATATTAAAATTTAATTTAATCAAACTGTACACTTAATCATAATAATGCAAAGTGAGTTCACACTTTGCAACACAGCTTCTGCATCAAATATGTACGAAGTGGAGTAAATGTCTTGTTTTACAATAATGAAAGGCAACATACCTCCTTCATCAAACATTATGTTCAAAGTGGACTAAATGACTAGGAAAGCATAAGCAACAAGGTAGATTGTTTATGCTGGATGATCTTAGAGAGGAAATTAAGTCCAGTTTTATTGATGCTTACACAGAGCCAGTTTACTGTTCCAATGAAGACACAAAAAACTTATGAACTCATGTTAGAAAGAGAATTCTGAAGTACAAGGGTGAAATGTTTCAAATGACATCTTGATTAGTTTTGAGGGTTTTTTTCCATTCACTACTGCTTATATTCACACTGGAGATCTCAGTCTTTGTTGCAATTAAAACAAACCAGTTACAGCTGCTACTCCATAACACATAATCTGGACTAAGTCACAGATGAAAGACAAACTGTTAATTTTTGATATTTGCATTCATGGATGTGTACACTTATATCCATGAAAAATGTCTTGTATATATAAGCTTGTTGCAATAAGTCAATTAATCCCATAATAACTTAAAATGATCTTGATAATTTTGTTTAGAGATTTTATAATAATTTAATTTATGGTTTAAGTCCAGCATTAACTGTTCTTTACAAAATTAAAATTTGATTTTGAGAGGTTAAATTTGAATTATTGCACCATTATTATTGCTATGCTTGGAAATGGTCTGAAAACATTATGTATTGCAATAATTTCAGGGGAAATTTATGGTCCAGCAAAACTGATCATGACAGATCTATGCTTATGTATAAGCTTACACTTATTCTTAATGGGGAGGAAGCAGCAGTATTTACAAGAAGTGGGGCTTATTGAAAAAATTGTTTGAATCTGTGTCATTTACAGTCCAAAAATGTGGAGTAGTATTGTAATTAATATTGTTATTGCAACTTTTTTATTTTCATGCCTTGTTCCTTAAAGTGATTTTAGTGGAAAAAATATACATTAACTTCTTGTGTGGCTCACAACAGGAAGGGAATGATAGCTGACAAGGAAGGAATACAAATCACATCAGTCCCAAAAGGAAGTGACGGAGTTGTTCATCATACCGTGGCTTTGGAAATGCAACCATTTGTTGTAACCTTCAACATTTTAAACAATGGTGCAAACATGGTTTACTTCACCAAGTACACAGTTCTAGATAGAGTTCGCTGTTACAACTTGAAGGATGTAAGGAAAGTGACCAAAGCCAACCCACTGCCCCTCTGCCCAGGTAGGAAAACAAACGCTTATCTGTCCCATTAAAGCATAAAAACCTGCAAACCGAAGGTGATACCTGCATCCTTGGTTTGTTTTTCCTCTCCACAGGTGAAAGTTATGATGTCGTCCTTTCTTACTTCCTTAATGAGTGTGGATATTTCCCTGCCACGGTCTACTTTGAGTTCCAGTTTGAACTGCCAAAGCCAGTGACCTTCTGCATCGTCAGGGAGATAAAAGCAGTGGTCCAAACCTCTTTGGGTGCTGAGCTGGGCCCTGTGTCTCCCTATAAACCGTACCCGAAGTTCAAACCAAAACGAGCTGTTAGAGAGGTGGTTGAAGGAATTCCACCTGCAGGGTAAGTTATTCTGAATAATGTGCTCTTTAATTTAACTGATAAACTCAACAGTCTTTTTTTTTATGTCTTCAAATATTCATACTTATTTTATTCAGAAGAATAGTTTTTGGAACTGCTTTGCCTACTTAAAAACAGAACCACAACTCTCTTGCTCATTTGTCATTGTTGTGAATTATCTTGGTGGTTTTCTCTGTTTCAGCTCTCTCCAACCGATGAGAACCACAGTGAAGTTAGGAGACTATATTTGCCCTAGCTATCTGAGGGAACTTGCCTATCGAAAAATGGATGACTCCAAGGACCTTTCTCCAGCTGCCAGGCAGCAGCTTTCACAAGTGAAGTGAGAGTTTAGCCTAATTCATCACAATTTTCTTTTTTGTGTCAGAGGTATTTTTATAAAATTATGCCTTTACTTGCATTTCTTTCCAGGAAGCTCCTTGAATCTGCTTTAGACATGAAGAACTACTCCCTTCGGTTTCACCTGCTGCTTCACTTGGAAGAGATACAAATGGAAGAAGACATCAAGAACTACGATCTCCACAATCAGACCATGACCAAAGATCAAGGCAACAAAAAACTCCTCGTACTGAAAGTAAAAACATTTGAATTGAGAACTAGTTCAGTCTTTGATTTTAGAGTAAACACAGCGATTCCCGCTATTCCCTAATAATGACCCAAGACTGATTTTTGATCACATATACTGTTTGTGATTTACTTTTTTAAATCACAGAAAACATTTGAAGAGTAGAGGAGAATTTTAGCAATGGCATGATTTTCAGAATATACATGATTTGACCATGTAAAAGGGGATTTGAAGTCTTGAAAATTTAGAAAATTATGGAATTTGATTAAATACTTTTCTAGTTCTAGACAAGAATGAAAAACTAATCATACAAAATGTTAGAAATATAAGGCTTTATACTTTGATTTATGTTTTAGATATTTTATTTTTCCCGTCTCAAAGTGAATGACATTTCGTAAATGGTTACGTTTTGATGAAACGTAACCATTTACAACAAGGATGAAGATTTCCATAATTCTTAACTGTTCTGAATTGTGAAATTTGTCCAAATTACCCAAAAGGCCGTGAAATGGCCCTTTACTGCTTTGTCAATTAATCAATCAGAAAGTAGCTTCAACGTGTGGACCATACAGACAAAAACAATTAATTACTGTAAATGTTCAGTGCTACATTTTAGTATTGAAAAATGTTGTTTTACTAAATGGAAATTATGTCTAATGCAAAACTTTATCAAATAGGTTCCTGGAGTTGCTGAAAACCGTCCGTCCGTTCTCCGAGGAGATTGTCTGAGGGTGACAAAATCAGGGAAAACAATCTCATCGATGACGGTTTACAAGGGATATGTTCACAGAGTAGAGCTGGACAGAGTGAAGCTGGGCTTTGCTAAAAGGTGAGAACTGCAGGGAAGACAGTTCACCACTTTGAAAAACGTACTAATGTCCTCCGTTCTCTTTTCTTATTTCAGATTGTTGGACATTTTTATCACCAATATGACGTTTGATGTGGAGTTTACATTCAACAGATTGACCATGAAGCTGCAGCATCGAGCTGTGGATTTGGCAGTAAAACATAACCTTAAGGAAGTGCTGTTTCCCTCTGAAACAGCTGCATCAAATGTTTCTGTCACTAAGCTAAGGTCTGTATTTGGTAAAACCATAAAGTAGAAATTTGGAGAAAAAAAAACTTTAACCTTGTGGCCATTATTGTTGCTGGGTGGGACGTATGAGCTTTATTACAAAAGAAACTGTTATCCACATATTAAAAATCAAAAGGCTTTGCATATAGGATACATTTGAGTTCTGGAAGGTTGAAATGGAAACTTATGGCTTCTGATTAATTGGGCTAATATGTATTTCACCACTTTGGACATTAATGGAGAATTGAGATGTAATTCCCATCTGGTCAATTAATACTTTATTTTTGGAAGAGACAACAAAGACAAAAAATCTAAATAGTTTCATTGTTGAAAAGTAACATACTTGTTCATGATTCATCAGAACACTGTGAATTTCACCACACTTAACTCCAGTATATATATAGAAAAGAAAAAAAAACTCTTCACAACAGGAGCAAGTAAAAACAACACACCTGGACTTGATGTTCCACAAATCTCCTTCATCTGTTTCCTTTGGCATAAGACGTTGCACTGTTTTTCAGTTTTGTAGCATAAAAGCAAAGCTGCATGTGAAACTGAGTATTGGTTCCCAATACTCAGTTTTAAACTCTGTCCAGAACTGAGTATTGGGAACCAGTACTCTAAAGTGAACATGCAGATGTTTCTAAATTTTATTGTACAAAAGTTAATTTTTTTGGCTTTACTCAACCCTTTCCATGCCTTCACTCTGCAGCATGTTAAACCGTCACATAGAAAACAACCCAGAGCAACGTAAGGCGGTCCAGCATATCATCGCTGGATCTGCAAAGCCAGCTCCCTATATCGTCTTTGGGCCACCAGGAACCGGAAAGACAATCACCATGGTTGAAGCAATAAATCAGGTATAATGTCACCAAGGTGCGCTTTGTGGTTTTGTCTGTAGATAGACTACATTTGTAGGTCTACAAATGTCCTTTTACTTTTAAGTATTTTCCCACTCCGTCTGTCTGTCATCCTTCAGTCTGTGGTGCAAGCGGTTTAAATATTAACAAATGACCATTTTCAGAAAAATCTGCCATAAACTGTACGTTACTGAATCCTGAATCACTGTCTGCTATGAATGACGACTCTTATGACACAATGAAGTCTAAAGCTAGAAGGATGAAAGTGTTATCAATCATACATAGGTTTGAAAAGGCTATGTGGCTTTGAAATGGTTATTTTTTTCTCTCTAAACTGTTACTAAAGAAAATTGTTTAGAAGTAACATATGAGTGACATAACATGATGATTTTGTGTATTTTTTTTCCCCTGTGATGTCTTATAAAGCTGGTTTCTCCTTGGTAATCAGGTAGCAATTACAGTATCAGACTCATAAATTCAAAGCCAGAGGAAGATTGAGTTTATCAGTTGGGTTTTTTGAGATGTATGATTAAGAAATTTCTAAATTTTCTTTATTTGTATGCTTCTTTTTAGTAATTGGGGGCCCTAGGGGATTACTTTGTTTAATTTTTCTGACATGTTTCCAGACTGTTATCTTTGTTTTCTGAAATCCATGAGCTTAGGAAAATAATGAATGGTGTTTTGTTTTGCAGGTCGTCAAGGCAGACCCATCAGCACACATCCTTGCTTGTGCACCTTCAAATAGTGCATGTGACCTGCTTTGTCAGAGACTGAAACCACACATGTCCACCTATGAGCTGTACCGCATGTACGCCAGTAGCCGAGACCCAAACAGCGTCCCCAAAGACCTGATGGTGAGTATCAGGTGCTAACCTCCCATGTTAGTTTGAGCCAACTGATTAAAAGTGTGACTTTACCGGAATGGTCAGATGTTTGCAAAGTTTTCTTTAATGAAAATGTCTGGTCAGAATTCTTCCAATTTTAAATTAAAAATGTTCCCCTTCACTTTCATTTTTTTTCTTTTAGAAATACTGCAACTGGGATGAGAAACAAGATTGCTTTGTGTTTCCAGAGAAGGAAATCCTGATGAAATACAAAGTTATGGTGACAACTCTGTTCACCGCAGGCAGGTAGGTGTTATTTTAACACTGCCACACCTGGCAATGTATGATCCAGACCTGAGTGATCCAGTAATATCTGTACATCTGTAAATACTTGCATCATCAAATTTCCTGTCAGTCACAACAACAATATATGTTGTAAAACAGTACTTCCAATATTTACTTAGCTTAATTACACAGCACTTTGTGTGCAACAAAGAGGTGTGGAGCTGCTGCCAGCGTCACATTGGGAGATTGCACCAGACCTTTAGCTCTAAAGCACTTTTGTGACTGTGTGTTAACTTTGTAAAGTCAAACAAACTAATTTTTATTTTCTTTGCATCTCTCGTATCAAATTTGCTCAGCCCAAAGTTTTGTCACAAAAATATTTTTTTGTGGTTTTTACTGCTGTATGTGTAGTTGCATACTAACTACTTGATTTACTTTTTCTATTTTAAGCAAAGCAAGGTTGGCTGGATTAATGTCCGATCTTAATTGTTTAGGTCAGTGTTAGGCTATATTTTACACATGAAACAATGTTCGTGTTAAATAATGTTTTGATAATTTTTAGGTTTGTTACTGGAGGAGTTCCTGTTGGCCATTTTTCTTATGTGTTTGTGGATGAAGCTGGTCAAGCAGAGGAGCCACAGTGCATTATTGCAGTTGCAGGTAATTGCTGTAAAATAATTAAATTAAGCCTTATGGGCCTTATTGCCACTGTTTAAATGCTTCTGCCAAAAGTTAAAAGAAAATAGTTTGCATATTTTTCAGAAATCCAACAGAATGCCTTTTTCTCTTTTTTTTTTTTTCTTTATCCTATTATGGCATATGTAGAACATTTCTAAATGGCATGTAATTGTGTAAGAGCAATACAGTGCTACACCTGTGTTGAAATAAATGCATCTTGTTCCTGATTGGTTGGTTTGTTTCTTAGGTTTGCTTTGTTCAGAGAAGGGCCAGCTGGTGCTTGCAGGAGATCCCAAACAGCTGGGACCAATCATTCGATCCCCATACGCAATACAGCATGGGCTTGGTAAGTTCAGTGTAAACCCTTCCTCTCCTCTTTGCACACTAGTCTTTTGTTTGAAGGGCGTTAGAAGACTTAATGTTATATAAATTACTCCAGATCATTTTTTTACACATAACATGCACAATTTGATCACCATATAAGCCAGACCGTCATGGATTTCCTTTAGCATGTACAATAGAAAATCCATCAAATAAGTGTTACATCTTTAATTTAATTCAGTTTATTTATATTCCGGGCAATTCAAAATGAATATCGTCTCAAACTGCATTACAAAAAAAAAAACAATTTATGTGCAAAATTAGTCCATTCATGTCTAATTCAGTCCTATATACTGTATGTCAATGTTGTGATGCAGCAGAACACTATTAATTTCATCCCACTGTTTTAATGGTTTTATTAGTTTCATAGTATCAGGATGATGTTTCTGCCATAAGTGAACCAGATATTGTGTTTTTAAAAATTTGTGACTTCTCTCCAGGGCTTTCTCTGTTGGAGAGGCTGATGAATCGTAAACCTTACCAAGATCTTGACTCTCATTTTGTCACGAAACTGCTGCAGAACTACAGGTACACGACTCGGTGCAAACTTGGATAACTGTATAATCCCATTTGTAGCTTTCCAATCCATACAATCACCTCACATATGATTTCTTTTTTCTTTTTGTACTACCTAAAAGAAAAAAGAAACATGTCATGTTTTTGTATCTCCAATTCTTTAATTTCTATTTCACACTGGCTTGTTTTTTTTTCTACTTTCAGCAACTGTGAGTAATGTAAATTATGTGTGCCCAAAAAGCAACAAGAAACAATGTAAATAGAAAAATGCATGTTTCTAAAATGTGTATATTTGGGATTTGGAGTTGCCTTTCTTCCTGTTTTGTTCGCTTACAGCTCTTTGTTCCTCCCCTTAGATCTCACGCTGCCATCCTGAAGATCCCCAACGAGGAATTCTACAACAATGAACTGCAGGTTTTTGCATCACAAGAGGAGCGTGAAACCTACTGCAACTGGGAAGCCCTTCCCCAAAAGGTGTGAACTTGGTTGAGTGTGTCTTGCATTTCTTGTGCTTGTGATTCTCTACAGAAAGAGATAGTTTTCATTCAACATACTGGTTGAATGAAAACTGTTAATATGACAATATAATAAAATTTAAAAAAATTGTATTAACAGATAGACTGGAGGTAAATCTTTGGGATGTTTAATTCTGCTGAATTAAACTAGATGGTTTTAAAATGTCCTTAACACTTACACATGCCACAAAAGCATAATCACTAATAACTTTTAAAAAAATCAAGATGAGGAACCTCCCTCAGACTTAGATGAATATATCAGTTAGCTAGACCTAAAATTAAAGACTAATGAGGGAGGGGGAAAAGACAACAATGAAATGAAAAGTTCTATTTTTCTTTATTTTTTTTAAAAAAACAACAGATTTATAAACTATGCAATTCTTTAGTAGTACTTTTTTTATAACTTAGCTTTTAAAGTATTTCCTTTGTAGGTATGATATTTAATTATTTTGTAGTAAACAAAATAAAATGCTTAAATTTCACAGATAGAACTCAGTACTATAAGATTTACTAAAACAAAGTAGAGCAAGTTTCCAATCACTTTTTATACAAATGACTGACAGTGCTTGCCATGTACTTTAAAAGAGTGAAATTAAGCCTGGCCTTATTGCCACTGTTTAAATGCTTCTTCCAAAAGTAAAAAAAAAAAAAAAAATAGGTTTGCATGTTTTCCAGAAATCCATCGGAATTCTTTTATCTTTTTCCTATTATGACGGTACAGTGGATGAATTGTTTTTGATGGCATTTTTTTAAAACTTTGAATTGGCATTGTTTTTATTCTGCACAAAGCTTGTTTATATTGTTGCTCATAGTTGATGTTGAAACTATTGAAACACAAAGATCAAGTATGTGCAAGAGTTTCAGATACATTTGGTTTTGCTCATTTCTTTTGCCATTACTCCTCATAACAGGGTTTTCCGGTGATCTTCCACGGAGTGCTGGGGAAAGACGAGCGAGAGGCCAACAGTCCATCTTTCTTCAATGTGTCCGAGATTGAGACGCTGGTCACGTATCTCAACAAGCTGGAACAAACACAAGGAAAGAAGGGTCTTCCCAAGCTGTCGGCCAGAGACATCGGAATCATCACTCCCTACAGGAAACAAGTGATACTGCGCAGTGGTAACTTTAACTGTGAGAAGCGAGAACGTTTGAGCTAACATCAGTAACATCCTCCACTAACAGGTTGAGAAAATCCAAAAGGCGCTGAAGTCCCTCAAAACACTCAGTCACTGGACTGATCCCAAAGAACTCAAGGTTAGGAATTCATTGCTTTGACTTCTTCTGAAAAAAATATTGAGGGCAAGTTTTGAGTTAGTTTTCCGAAGACGATTCTGTCATATTGGTTTCTATTGTCTACTGAGATACAAAATAAACTGTAGGAGTGACTGTAGTTTCCTTTAACTCTATGGAGAACCATACTGTTGCCGCTTCCTCACCTTTTGCTGCACACTGCTGGTCAGATGACCAGAAACAATGGAAAAACAATCAAGCTACTGTTAGCAAAAAGAAACGAGCAGAAGGCCTGACTTGGCTCGTTTAATTAAATACTAAATCTCACGGTTATCTCTGTTCTTTTTGGGTTCAGGTGGGATCTGTGGAGGAGTTTCAGGGACAAGAGAGGAACATCATCATCATCTCCACGGTGCGTAGCAGCCTGAGCTACGTTAAAATGGACACAGACTTCAACATTGGATTCCTTTCAAATGAGAAGGTTTGTCTCATTCTTTCTTTATTATATAATTTAAAATACAACTGTGTGAAAACAATCAAAATCCCAACTCTGTATTGTATTTTTTAATTTTTTTAGAGGTTTAACGTGGCGTTGACGAGAGCCAAGTCTCTACTCATAGTCATAGGGAATCCAGTGATCCTTAGGAAGGATCCTCTATGGAAGAAGTAAGTCACAGTGAGGTTTGCAGGTACAAAAACCTTTAGGGTTCAGTGTTAATGTCAATTTAGTGAGACTGGTCCTCCTCCATTCTCTCTCACAAAGAGCCCAGGGGATATTGTGAACCATCTTTTGTATTGAAGTGTAGATAAACAACTTTTCAACCTTAAGTAGTTTTAGTTTGGTTTTATATATGTATACATATTGAAAGGGAAAAGGATACGGAAAAAAGCCCTAAGTAGGTGTAAATTATCTTCAGTAACTCATTTTGGTTTCAGTTCAATTATTAGGACTGTGTGAATTTCATTGAAAACTGCATGTTTCAATGAGAAACGTTAGATTATATTTAGGCATCTCTGATGGCTAATATTGCAACTGTGTGTAGTTTATTTAATCTCAAACTATGAACTTTCTCTTTGACCATCTGGAAATTTATTTATTTATTTATTTTTTTACTTGAGTTTCAGGCTGGATCAGGAGGTGCAAAAATATGTAATTTCAAAGGAAATTGATGTATTTAACATTTTCTATAAACCCTGTGACTTAAATATGAACATAGCTAATCACAGATCAGGTTTCTGATGAGATTATGGCTTTACTTTTTTTCTCATAGGTTCATAAATTACTGTGTGGAGATGAATGGCTACATAGGGATCGACTTCAAGAACGTTGACGAGGAAGATCTCTTTGAGGCAAAAATGAAAGCCCTGAAAATCACCGACTCTGAAGGTTTGTAGAGTTTGTTTGGTTTTCTTTACTTCTAGAGTAGTCTTTAAGTATTTCATCCTGTCTTCAGAAATTCTTTATTTCTTAAGTATTTTTTTATTTTGTTCTATCTTTAGTATTTTGCATCTTGCCAGAGCCATTGTTGCCGATGACACAAGTTTTTACTACTAATACAATTTTTTGTTTTTAGTTCAAATTAAATAAGAAAGTGTAGAAAATGTAACATTTTTGTGGATATATTTTCAGATGTTGTGATTGATGTATAATTAACTGTTTGTTCCACATGTTGATCAATTAAATCAGTTAATGTAAATAATCTATTTCCTGTTAGTAGAAAGCTAAATTAGTGCTGTTGCATTTGTAGATCCTGTTGGAGACATGAGCGCCCTCCAGCTGCATGTGGATCCTGGATGGAAGAGTGAAATTTAGAGTTTTGATTATGCACAAGCATCTTAAAAGGCGTCACACAGAGATGCACAAGTAATCTTTTTCTCTTTCCTCCTCTCTACATCTACTGCATAAATGTTTTTAAGTGTATATCTTAAGAAATTCTTATAAACATTTTCAAAAGAGTTTTTACACCTCTGACTCTTAATTTTTTTAAAAGTGCTCCTTAAAAAATGAATAAATAATGTACGGCTACACTGAAGATTGAAATCTTGATCCACTGGAATGTATTCACTTTTTCTTACTAATGCTCAATTGCTGAGCATTACTCTTACACTTTGTATTTTCTGATATAAGGGCTAACCTAATAAAGTTTACATTTTTCGAATTCTGTGACTTGCCTGTTTTTTGTTGTTTTTTTTACCCTCATAGTTTCACACTGCTGAAGAAAAGATTACCTCAGTTATCCATTTAATAGAAACAAAGAAACTAGCTCATCTTGTTTCAAAAATAGTTTAATGATTCGAGTTTGATATTCACAACAGAAATTTGTTTTGAATGTGCATATATTACACCATATGTAGTAGATCATCCTTTATTTTAAAGTCTCGCACTGAAAATAAGACATTCAGCAGAAGCTGGTCTATGGACTTTATGCCTTCATGCCTGTCTGGCCAAGGGTTTTCCCAGTTATGTGTATTTCTCTATAATTAGGATTTCCCCGGAGGTTTACTGCACACATCAGCAGCATGCCATTGGGTATTTACCAATACACCCACTGCTGGCTTGAAGGAATTGTTTTATTATTCTGATTTCTTGACCTCTGCTTCTTAATTCCTCAGCATAAAGCTTAAAGAACCTTCCAAAGTAAGCCAAAACATGAAATGCCACTAAACCTCTGCACATATTTTCAATGGGTTCCAATCCATCCTGTTTGGCAGGCATACAGTACTGTCAGAAAGTTGGTGTACATTTTAGCAGCTGAGGGTCTTGTAAGAAGGTAGCATGAGATATCCTTTTGGCAGAGACATACAAATAATTAATGATTCATTCAAACAAGACAAGACTGTTTGGAAATTGGATATTAAATATGTTGTTATAGATACAGCAGCAAAGCAATTTTTCCAACAATGTTTTGTCTGCACGGCGTTCTTAACAGAATAGAAACAGCACTGTGCTCGCCTAGCATTGTCGGTAAATCAAAGAAAGAAGCCTTTGTCAAACATGTCAAGTAGTTTACTGTTCAGACAGTATCAGGTCGCCGCCAAGCAGCCACTCTGTCTGGTCTGAGGAAGAACTGTGAATGCACTGGAATAAAACAAACAATTCAATCGCATCTCAGCTCTTCTCAGACCTGTAAGGAATGTTGTGCTACTGGGAACATAAGACGTGCAAATGGATCATGGTTTCCTTGATTGGGTCAACTGGTTTACTGATGACATTCCAGCAGAAGGTGTAACTGGCTCTGCTGAGAAGAGGCAGAAAGCAAATACAATAACCAATCAGGCCATCGCCTTAAACTTAAACTAAGTCATCTTCCTGTCACTCCTGGCAGCTATTGTGCATGAATGAGTCACTATGACTTGTGTCTCAGCTGGTCACGTCTCCCTCTTATCTTAATCCACAGTGCAGACTGTTTGTGTGAATAAACAAAACAGAAAGCTCACTTTGTCACAGATTATTTCTTTCATATTAGAAGCCACTTGTCTTTGTTTACTGTGAATTGACTAAAAACTGAGAATGCAAAGGAGGACAGGCAGCCATTTTTCTTTGATGATTGGCCAGCAGAGCTAGAACTTTAAAGTTCTGGTATTGTAACAGCACAGTGAAGAGGTCCTCTATTCACTAAAAGCCCAACGCACATAGATAGCAATGCATAAACTTAAAATGGTCACCAGCTTTACCAGTCAAATGATATTTCCAATGTAAACATAGCTGGACTGGCGACACGAGACTTTATGAAGATAAAGGATGGCCACAATTGTAAAGAACAACCCAGTAGAAAAGAAAACGGTAAAAAGTGTAGTGTACATCATCATAGCAGTAGCATACAGTAATGTCCATTCCCTGTATTTGCAGGTTTGTTTTCAATTTATCTACCTGCCTGTTTTTTTTTTTAATTAAATGTGAGTTACAGTGCAAAGATCAATTTCATAAAAGGTCAGTCCTTTTCACATGTCCTGCTTTACTTTGACTGGTCAGCTAATTTCCTGGTTTCCTGGGCCTGGATGTGACTCACAGCAGCATGCAGCCTTTCATTGATTTGTTCTTTTTGACCTGCATCGCTGCAGCCGTGGCTATGTTAAACACTTCCCGCACGCCATCCTTTGTTTTGGCAGAGCACTCCAAGAAGTAGAAAGCATTGATCCTGTTGGCCATGCTCATTCCATCGTCTGTCTTCACCGGCTCCTGCAGGACAAGATCAGAGCTGTTTAGAAACTATAGATACCATTAAAAAAACAATGGCCTCCAGCTTTTAAATTACATTTGTAAAAGTCATTTTAACTTTAATAATTTGGCTCCATAAAAATAAATGAGATGAAAGGACCTTGTGAATACCTTGTACACAATGAAAGTACAAGATCATCTTGTACTTTCATGATGTACAAGATGACATCATCTTATTCAGATGGTCATCTTATTCAGGTCATCGTGAATGACCTGAATAAGACCTTATTCAGCTTAGTGATATAAATACCGTCGCTTTTCCCTTATACAAGGGATTATAAACTTACACATGAAAATGCACGAAATCTAATTGTGTATGGCAATCAATTTTATTATGAAACACAGAACAGCAATATGGTCACTACTATCTGATGGTTTAAAAGCTGTTTTAGGAAATCACAAAAGTCTAAAAGTCTTTCAACTTTAATGTCATGGAGAGTTTTAGTCCTTCAGTTCCACAGCTTTTTATTCAGTAGATATTAACAACTTAAATACTTGCATCTAACTGACAGGGCACCTCATACCTGCTTCATCTTGGCCAGGTCTCTGCGTGTGTTTTCATCGTTCCGCAGATCTTTCTTATTCCCCACAAGGATGATTGGAACGTTGGGACAGAAGTGTTTCACTTCAGGGGTCCACTTTTCAGAAATATTTTCTGTTCCAAGGGAAAGAAAAAAAAGGCTGAAATATTTGAGAAAGCAAAGAGGAAGCTATTAAGACAAGCAGATCAGAGTCCAGACTTCAGGTTTGACTTCTCTGCAGGCTGCTGGGGCAAAAATATTTTTAGCTACAGCAGTTCTGTGTCCTCTAAGGTGTTTAATAAGCAATTATTAAATGGGTATGAATGAGATGAAGTTCAGTATGTTTGTAGGAAAATGTCTACCACTTGCAGTGCAAACCAACTTGCAAAATCAGCAAGTTTTTACAACATGCAAAAAACATTTTTGCATGTTAAAATATACAGTTGGTTAAACTGTTTATATATTAACCTAACAGATAAGACAGAAAATAGAAAGTTACATTATTCTCTTCTCTGAGTTTTTTTTCTAGAACATCCAATAACATAGATAAAATGCTATTAAAACAATCAAAATATATACTAAGATTGCAGATCTTCACTTTTTGTGTAAAATCCCCTTTAATAGCAGATGAATTATCTATTTTGAATAGAATAAAATGTTTGCAGCTCAAAACACCTTGTTTGCCGCTGTTGGATTCTATGACAGGAGAATCCAACATTCACAGACACAAGATATAGATGGCAAAACCCTGGGTAGTTGAAGTCACTGAAGTTTGTCTTTCTGTCAATCTGGGATACACCTTTTTTCCACCAAAGTCTGCACAGAGATTTGTGTCTTTTGAAATCTAGAACCCAGAAAGGTGTTTGGATGCAGCAGAAAACTGTTGAGTGACAGTAGTTCTGCAAAGAGGCAATGAGCCAATGAAGATGTATGTCTAGATAAACATGGATGCCCAAAAGAGGTTTATTGAATGCAACCTTATGCTTTTCAAATAGTCTACAGAAATAACACAGCTATAGCCAGAGAGCTAAACCCTGCAAGAAAAAGTGTTTATATGTGGATGGAAAGCTTTAAGATTTCCTCACCTAAACTATCTGGGCTGTCAATGGAATAGCACATAAGGATGACATCTGTGTCGGGGTAAGAGAGAGGCCTCAACCTGTCGTAGTCCTCTTGACCTGCAGTGTCCCACAAAGCCAGCTCCACCTGGAGAACAAAGGCAAACAGTTGAGCCATGTTTTATTCTTATGAAGTTAACATTAATACTGCACAAGCAAACTTGTTGCAATGTCAACCACAGTTTGATTATTGTGCAACAGCAGCTAAAAGCAGCTTATTAATAAACAATTAAAAGTCTGCATAAATATGAAAAATTGCATATGCTGTCATGATGGCAATATGAAAACATCTATGTTGTATGTTGAGACATATGTAATGTCTAAAGGCAACATTCACTGTACTAGTAAATTATGGCTCATGGACCAACAGCCTCAACTACTTTCCTGCAGCCAGCAGTCACCTCAGAGGGGCGTTCCACCGGGTCTGTGCACCACTCAGACTAGAAACCCTTAAGAGTTTCTCTTATAATGCTTTTCCTATTATTAACAAGATGTACTGCAATCTGTTGAAGCTTGTGTAAATTTTATACATGTAAAATAAAAAAATTAAATGAAACACCATTTCTGTTGGGGCTGGGTTGTATGGCTATTAACAAACCGCTGTCAACAATGATGGGAAAACTCTTCTATAGGTTATAATAGTGGGAAATGCCTTTGTAGCATTGTGAAGGAAGAGCCAAATAATGTCAGCACTACTCAACAGGGAACATTTTTCATGTTTTGATTGTAGCTTGTGTCTGGTTTCTTAATCTAACATAGATTACTTGTTTTGGTAAAAATCAGTGTACAGGCATTTTTTCTATATCATCACAGCAGTCCTGACATGACCATAATTTTACTTTCAGTGTCCTGAAAATGCCTTTGTAGAAGAGGCTGTCTTCATCCTTTTAAATTGCTGATTAGCTACATTAGAGAGATTGGGGGATATTTAGGCATCTAATCATTTAGACTATGTCTCTGTATGGGCACAAACAGCTGCAATTTAGTCTGGGAAAGCTAACACTGTAAGTTTTAATGATGCAATTTTTGGGCAGATTCTGTTGTTCCCACAGAGAGCATAAGAATCAGTCATAAGTCCTAAAATAGAGGTTTGCAGAGGCACAGGGGAGGTGGGCCAACACTGTTGAGACAGCATGAGCAAACAGATCATTATGTTCCCACTGGACAAGGTGTGAGCTGTAGGCCGAGTAAAAGAAAAAGGGGCAAAACAACTATTTATAGGATCAACCCGGTACTGAATGTGTGAGAGTGAGAATGTTTTTCCCCTCAGGGGTAAAACGTTCCAATTTAGAGGCTGAACAAAAATGTAATCCAACTGGATTTGTAAGAGATTAACAGCTATGTGAGAAGCACAAGTTCTTAGCATCTGTGTTACTGAATTATCTCCCATTAAAAAGACGCCCATTACACATTATTTTGTTCCCAGAATACAACTACTAGCCCCTCCCTCCATCCATAAGCAACCAGGACGAGGACAGGAAATAAAAGACTTATCGGACAAGAGCAGCAGGAGGGTCCAGAGGGAGGGAGGGGGATTGCCAGGAGACATCCTTGTTCCCTGTCTGAACAGGAAGTCAGGAAATATAGTCATTTCCTGTTTTGCCAAGCGGTGATTCTGCACCAATGGTCGGATTAAGAGAACAAAACCCCTCGACGTAACAGGTCATCTTTTCCTCAAGCAAGACAAAATATAAGGTTTCACAACTCTCCATCTGAAAAGGGACCGAGGCCGGAAAAACAAGCAAAGTATGAAACATATTTTGATTTGTACAGGTGCAAATATTAGCACATCCAGGTAATTAGCTCACCTCCCATGTAAATAAACAATGAAGTTATAGAGCAAAATAGAGTACAGTTAGTTAAAATCTCCAAGACCACAAGTAATTAAAAGTAATTACTAATGGAAAACATGGTAAATGCTACACTTAACAACAGAAATAAGCATGTCTGCTGCCAGAAACAACCAAAAGTCACTTGGCTCTCTAGAGTAGATTTCTCCATGTCTGTGGGCTGTGGCGGGTTATTTTTATCTATTTTTATCAGGAACTCATTAGTTGTGGGCAGAGCTGCTTTGAGTGCAAGATAAGCCCAGAAGATATTTATTTTCATGCTTTCGTCCACATTTAGCTTTGGGCCTGAAAATAGCAACACAAACCAACAGGTAACAGTCCAGGTACAGCATAAAGACTCACTCACTGTGAGTGGACTATAGAACATGTTTATTTTACAATAAGTAGCGACAATGGTATTCTTCTTGTTGGTAATTGGTACATAATGCCCCAAGAAGAACTGCAATCATTTTTATAACTTAGCTGCAGTTACTTTACAAAACATGTTTGTCATAATGATTACATGCTTAATTAAAAAAGGAGGTGTAATTATGCCTTGGCTTTTAATGGCAGGTGGTCACTACTTATTGGGAATAGTTGTGTTCCCACAGTCCCACATTTCTGTGAAAAGTGACATTGAAAAACCTCTAGACAAGGGAAAAGTATTTCAGTTGATATGATGTTTCTAATGCTAAAATAAACATAGAACTATTTTGTTTTCCCATAATGGAAAGGTACTGGGTCAATTAAGCTTTCACAAGCTTAATTGTGAAATTAAGATTAACATAAATTGTCTTCTGTGGTAATGAAATGTGGAATTGGAGAAGTTGTATATGACACTTATATCCAAAATGTCCATCATACCAACCTGTTTTCCATCAACTTCGATGTCTGCTATGTAGTTCTCAAACACTGTTGGAACATAGACCTCGGGAAACTGGTCCTTACAGAAAACTATAAGAAGACATGTTTTCCCACAAGCTCCATCTCCCACAATCACCAGCTTCTTCCGAACGCCTGACATTTCTGTTGGAAGAAGAGAAACGAGTGTTTAGAAAAACCTCAAAGTTTTTTTTATTTTTATTTTCTGAACCACAGAACCACATTGTCATCCATTTGTGGTTTTTGTAGAGACTGTGTCTCTGTAAAGATGTATGCTGTACAAACAAAGAAGAAAAAAGCACAATGGGATTGACTGAATTGCTTTGTTATTACACAAAGGGCTGGGCTATTTGTTGTGCATGTGGTCACAGGCAATTTTTATCACCAAAAGAAAAATCTCACGTATATAAACAATGAAGGAGACAAAAGATGGGACATTAAAATGTCATATCACAGTTTTTTTTTATCTTGTTTGTTTACCTCTTAAATACTAAAGACTGAGACATGAGTAAAGGAAATGAATGCAAATGCTGGTATCTATAAAGCTGACTAAACACAACTTTACATTTGATTAGTCCAGCTCTCTACATAGAAATGTTTTCTATTAAAAAGAAATAATTATTTTTATAGTAAATTACTATAAAAAGAACTGAGTATAAACCTGCAAAGACCTCACAGTGTTGTGAAAATGATAAGACAACTACATAGGATATTAAAATTACTGCCATGTGTGCCAGTAATTTTATTATTGGCACACACGAGTTAAAATGAATGTACCTTTATCAAAATTAAAATTTTACATATTTTATTATAGTGAGTAAATATAATCAAAATGAACTAATAAACGTTCTACAGTTTCACCAGAAAACAGATGTGGTTTTGTAATGATCTGGAGTCCTGCTGCCAGCTCATATATTCAGATACTAATGAATAAGGTCTTAAGTTCACAGATATAGTCAAGAAAGAAATACCACCACTGAGTTAACAGTGGGGGTAGTTATGCATGTTAGGGCATAACTTAGGCTCAATTAAAAGAAACCTGTATGACTAAATATGTTGCTAAATGACATGACATGCATTAAATGCGTCCTGGCTCCATTTTCATATTCAGGTTTGCCTTAGCTGGCAGTGTTGCATCATTAAAGCGAATGGGTGTTTCCCTTTGTTATCAAGTCTTTACCCTAAAGGTTTAATCCTTCATTTTCTAAATCCTGCGGTTCCGTTGCAGAGACTTTTACAAACATGTTCTAAATGTTGTTTTGCTCAGTTCCAACAGTTTTTTCCTCCTGTTGCTTATGCTACAAAATAAGAGTCCCAGATTTAGAAAACTTGATCCCCACCCACCATCTTTAACTGAACTAAGAAAACGCCATGCCTTTAAAGAGCATTATTGCTGGTATGTAAAGAAAAGGAAGAAATTATTTATGAAAATGTTCCATAAATGGCCTTAGTCTGTGTCACGTATGCTGTCTGTGAGTAATGCAGCAACTAATGACAGTAAGACCCTAAGAGGAAGTTTACGTAGCTACCAGTAATAGCACATGGTGTGTCATCAAGATCAAACATTTTCATCTTTACTGAACCAGTAAGATAACTGGGTTTTCATCCCTTCCATGTTTATAACAAAGTGTGATTCACTTTTACACCATGACAGTGTGTAAAGGAGGAAATTAATCTGAGTGGTTTATTCCTGCAGTATGTACTGGGAGCACTGGGAAAAGGCAAAGGAGCTTGATTTTTTTCATTGTCTTATAAAAGTTACATACTGCAAGTTTAAGTGTTAATTTCTCAGCTTGAGGTGTTTGTTGGGGGAGAGGCTTAGCATTTCATTTAACAAAAGATGCCATGATTTATAAACACACAAAGAAACAGGAAGCACAGCATTAAAATACAAAAGTCCCTAGACAATCAATAGAATTAGACAATCAACAGAATTATATATATAATCTTTGTCATGAATAAAGTATATATTTTTTTAATTCAACAGCATATATAATTAATTATATTTACCACTTTTCTATTTTTCAACTGTGGAACCTCCATGGTATGACTTTTGTTTTTTTTATCTGACCACATTAAAGGAAATGATATCACCAGGATTTTCTTCCTCATACTTGCTTTTCAAGATCATATCTCTTCATCTCTCATACCTCTCTGATACACCACAGTTACAGCTGTTGGCAGCAATCAAAACCTATTTCCCAGGTCCATTCTTTTTCATTGCAATATTGTCATTGGTTCAGATGTTCTGCAGAAATGTGGTTAAAGTCTTTGTAGCTAAAGGACAAAGTGGTTAAAACTCTAGTATATAGTTTGACTTGAAACCTTGAAATTCCAGAAATTAAGGAACAAGCAAAATGTTGATTGCTGCCTTTTGCAACGAGACAAACAATATGATTCCACATGGTCTGAGAAATAGACACAAGTTCACAAACGCAGACAACTCAAAAGCTGCAAATGTCTTTTCTGGTTACATCTGATGAGCAGACACAAGCAGAAATCTACACTGTTGATTTGTGTATCAAACTGGATGCAGAGGCATCTTAGTCAACAGAAGGAAAACGCATGACTGGTCCTATCTACCTTTCACATTCCATTTATGGATGTCACAAACAACCAGCTCTGCAGTTTTTACTGAGTCATACATTTTAAGTTACACAACTAGAAGTAGCAACAAGGTAAAAACAAACAAGAAATTTAAAGTTTGACATAATTGAACAGATGTTAAAATGAGAAGAAAATAGATCTGGGAGCTTTATATTATAAGGAATTTATATTGCTAAATGGCAAAAGCTGAAATTTCTCTAAAAAAAACTGACGTAAGATTATGAGAAACATTCTGAGTTATGATATGGGAAAATGAGACAGCTTTATTCATCAGATAATCTCTAGCTCAAAATCTAGAGCACTTAAACTAAATCTAGATCTGAATTATTGATGAATACAGACTGTTAGGCAATTCATGATTTAAGAAGCATTTATTCATTTGGCATAAAATAGTTATTGCCATCATGTTGTCTTTCTTAAGACTTTGATAAGAAAATCTACTCAGCCTGTAGCTAAATTTGACAATGCATGTTTGTTTTCTGTTACTTCACCACACAACATCCAAGAATGAGAATAGTACAATTTGATTTTATGTAAAACAAAGAATTATGTGTCCAGCAGAGGATGATGACAGACATTTTTTTATCTTTAAGTATATATTCAGGTGCTACCCATGTTTATCTTAATATTTATCATTTTTTTCTGAGCTCATTTTAACATTTTTCATCACACAGTGACAAAAATATCATAAAAGTATTTCCAAAAATACATGTTTCTTTCAAAAAGGGTGTCTGTGGTTTTCTAAAACAAAAAACTGAGCTTTTAAAATCATACCCCTGAAAGCTTAAACTGCCAAAACATCCGCACAACATTTCAAATGAATGACTCACAACCTGTTCACCACAATGGCTGCTTCCAGTAGCTGGAATTTTTAAAATGCTTCATAGGAAGAGAGCCATGCTTTAAAGCCAATTGAAGGGGCATAATGGGTTGTTCTACTGGTGGTACCTGGAGCTGGAGAACCAGGGAAATCAGAAAAAACACAGCATGGCTCCCAGAGAACAGAGCTAATAAAGAGTGCAGCTCCAGAGCAAACAAACAGGAATGACTGGCTGATCATGCGGAAACTTAAAACAGTTTCTGGACCAGGAAACTGCAGTTCATCTGACAAAATGCAGCTTCCTGGATCAAACTTTGTGTAACTTTCATTAATTAAAGTACTTTGCCACATCTTAAGATTTTAAGTAAAAAAGCAAACAAACAAACCAACCAAAAAAGACTAGAAACATTTGTGTGAAGGAAAATATCCACCAACTTTGTCCCAGCCTCTTGTTTAGTGTGACAGGCAGAAAATAAATAGTACAAGAATAGTAAATCCATTATTACTAAAGTTTAGGTTTTAAACTTCTAAAACTACTGCAGAATACCTTTTTGGTCAGTAGACAATTATTCAAAACTAAGTTTTTGTCATCAAAATCTCCTGAAAATGACTGTAAAAACAATCAAGCTCCTTGTTCATCAATCAGCAAACTAACAAAATAAACCAGAAGTCTACTATGGCTTTTATATTATTCGATCACCAGACCATTCAGTCAGCATGCACATGGATCCTGAAGGTGGCTGGTTTCACCAACCAATAGCAAACATTAGTGTTTATCGACCTAGAAAGACACTGAAAATGAAAGTGGTTTGAGTGGAAAAGTGTTCCCAGGGAAACAAACGGCTAAAAGTCTTACACTGATTGACTCACTGACAGAATCACCTGCCGGATTCACTTTTAAACTCTTACACGCTCTGAAAAGTTGTTTTTAAACGGATCAGCACATTCTTTACAAATCTGACCACCAGCATACATTAAGTTATTACATGTATATTAAAAGGAGCGTGTTCTCTCAGTAAAACCTATCATTTCACTATCTCAAATAAAACAGAACCAAAAACATGTAAATGAATTAAGCAACACATCTCAAATAGTTACCTGTAAACAGCAAGACGACACGTCTTAAAAAGTGATCAGTCCACTTTTCCTCTGTTTTTAGATCGAGATGCACGAAGTTTTCTTCCTGTTGCACTCCTGACTAACTTTGCAAGCTGACTGCCGAGAACCAGAGGAAAAAAAGATCCACCCAAGAAGCCAGCGAAGCGCAAAGTTAAACTAACAGACGGAAACTTGGTGTTAGACATTTCAAAATAAAAGCGCCAGTCTATGCTGTCTGTATGTTCCAATTCAATCTCAATCTTTTATGTTACTTCCTTAAAAGTTTCAGCCTTTTATTACTTTTCTGACAACTGTCAGAGCGAGTCTACAAAATGAATGAATAAAATAAGAATGAATTGATTCTGAACTTTTTTCAAACTAGATAATTTGCGGGAAATTAAAATAAACAACAAAAATACCTCCAGTTTCTCTAATTTAACATGTGTATTGTATGCTGCATATTTCAAATGTTATTTCTATAAAGTTATCGCATCATTTTGGCCACTAAATCTGTTTTTTTTTTTAAATGAAGAAATATAATTTGACTTGAGCATTCAAAGCTCCACTCTGCAAATCTCCTTAGATAGATACTAAATTAGTTCCATTTTTACCAAGCAGACTATCTCAATATCTATGTCCTTCATCTCACCAAAATCTCTCTGAACCTGAGAACACGCAGAGCCTGTGGACTTCTTGAAACCCAGACCAAAAAACACAAAACAAAAAAAAGTGGTTTGCTATAACTCTCCCATAAATATCAAATATTACTTCATATTTAATTTGCATCAGATCTTAGCCATTTACTTATTTTATTTATGAATCTGAATATTTCTTTCCTTTTACATAATGTTTAAATTAGTCTGTTATTTCTAAGTGTAATTTTTCTATCTAGGTTCCCTTGTTTTTATTAAATTAATTTGCCCTTCCTTCCTAATAGGTAATTTGAGAATCAGAATGTGTTGTATATGGAGTTTGATTACCTTTCTGATAACCAAAAAAAGTCTCCCCTAATTTATTCTGAAGGATTGATTATCTGTTTCCGGTCTTGGCATCTATACCTTTTTTCTAACTTAACATGTCTGTCTCAGCAACTACTGGAGTCTGCAGTTTTCTCCTCCCTTTTTTACGTCACAGATGAGCGTAAGAAAACTCGTGCAACAAGTGGCGTGGGGGTAAATTTCCTCACTGAGGGTTTCTAAAAAAATATTTTTATATTTGCCTCCTTTTTTTTTGGTACAAATAGTCAAACAGTTAGATTCTTCTGAAAATAAATCAGCCATGCACATTTAAGGCAGCTTACACAAACTGCGCGTCATTGGAGAGACATACAAGAGCACAAAATACATAATGGGGCTTTTTAAGTAACATCTAAGGTGTGTATGCAAGTGAAGGATGACACACCTAAAGACAATGAGCAGGAAGTCAAAACAGAACGAAACACAAGGATGTGAAAAAAGGGAGTGTACCAGAAAAATGTTTCTGTTCAAATACATTTTGCTAAGGTCACTGATCATGGACCAAAATGAAAACTACTGATTAAAAAAACAAAACATGCTCAAAGGAAATCAGTGTTCCTCACAAAATTGATTCGTCTTCCTATAATTATTGTTTGAACCAATAAATAGGAATAAATATCTTAACAAATAAAGGAGACATGGCAATAATCTGTGGTACCACAGGAGAGCAATAAGCAAGTTCAAGCCAAATGGGAAAAACATGTTTATTTTGAAACTGGACCACATTATCCTTCTACCACACATTTTGGTAGCTCAGATTCTTGGACACACCAGCAATAATGGATAGAAAACAAAAATAAAATTCTGTTTACAGGCAAAAACAAGTTTTAAAAAATATATATGTGGACAATCTAAATAACATGACATAACAATAATGGTATAAAAGAGGTATGAGGTACATTTAAGGGCGTACAATGTTCTCTTTTCTTGCCTCTTTTACGTGATTTTAAATTTAGTGCAATGGAAACTCTTGAGTCCCTTTCATGTTTCAATAAGGCATATATGTGAAACTTAACACGTCTTATTATAGCGAGACACGGAGAAGATGTTTCCGGTCCCTCTGATGGGTAAATGAAAAAACTTATAGTTGTATTAGAAACATCAACGTCTTCCTTCTTTTCTTTATCGAACATATTTATAACCTACAATCCTCTCTGTTGTAATTAAAACAATGATATAGATCATTTATGAGCACATTCCATCAAAAGGTAACAAAAATTAACAAGCTACTACAGAACGTGTGCAACAGTCTTTCAAGTGCCTCAGGTGTCATTATTTTCATTCATTATAACCAAAGTAAATGCTGCAAAAAGACTGTCGGGGTCCAGTGCCATAAAGGTCCATTCATTTGTCTTCACTTCCTTCATGCTCCTTCTGTTAATGTCAACATATGTATATCTAAAGATGTAATTTCTGCTTTTTGTTTTTTATGCGTATATTTTTGCAGATTTCCATCCTCTTAATGCAGAAGCATTTCTTTGGTTGCCTTAAATCTCAGTTGCAAACCCACTTATTTATTGTGAAACTATTGGAGGCTCTTTTTTTTACATTAGATATAGGGAGTGACAACTTGGGTGTGATGATCTGACCATCATCTTTCAAAAATCTTTCAAAAGATTCAGTTCCAGCCTGGCTTTGGACATTAACAAAACTCCAAAAAATATTACAAGGATTTTTGTGCACATCACAAACAGCAAGTTTGGGAAAAAATTCACTCTTTTTTTTTTTTTTTTTTTTTTTCCTGCATGACTAAAAATCAACCAATAGTGATGGATGAAGCTGAATTAAAGAAAGGTGGGTCTTTTTGAGTCAGTGAAGGTGCTTTTTAAACCCGAGGCTTTTTGATGACAGTGTTGTTTTCGTCTCCCGCCTCCTTCCTCCTTCCAGGGTTTATTCAGGGAACTTGAAGTGACCAATGGGAAGGGCCTTAAATAGTCGGCCCGGCTGCTGCAGCAAATCTTATCAAGTCTCTGATTCGTGTCCTGCAAGCGGGATGATGAACACAGTGATGTCGTCGCCTGAGCCCAGTTTCTCGTTGGGTAGCCGCCAGCCGCGCTCTTTTAGTACACCTCTGGACCTCATCAGCAGTTCCTGAGCTGCCAGTGTGTATCTGTTCAACACACAGAGAGCACACACATTCATTTCAGCAAGTCATCCCCTTAAAAGTGAAAGAATAAATACAGCAAAACAAAATATGAACGTTATGGTTTATCTTACCTAAATCATGGCTTAAACACCCTATTCTAGTTCCTTATGTACTTAGCAGAAACATTTTAGATATCCTACATCACAACATACAGTACAGACCAAAAGTTTGGACACACCTTCTCATTCAATGAGTTTCCTTTATTTTCATGACCATTGACATTGTAGATTCACTCTGAAGGCATCAAAACTATGAATTAATACATGTGGAAATATGTACTAAACAAAAAAGTGTAAAACAACTGAAAATACGCCTTATATTCTAGTTTCTTCAAAGTAGCAACCTTTTGCTGTGATTACTACTTTGCACACACTCTGCATTCTCTTGATGAGCTTCAAGAGGTT
>CAEFZX010031515.1:0-10429 GCA_903066825.1 Alfaro cultratus | reverse complement strand
AGTTTTGTACACCTGTAAATAAATATTTATGTCCTGTATAGCACTTCTGGATAGATGCAAACTACATTTCGTTGCTTTGTACTTGTGACAGTGCAATGACAATAAAGTTGAATTCTATTCTTCTGTATTGAGGAGTCTCAATAACTCCCTGTCTCGTACCCTAAAGGCTCTTTTTTTTTCTTGTTCACTGGTGAGCTAGGGGTTTGTTATTCCGGAAGCATCTCACTGTACTAGTTTTCTTATGCATTATATTTGTTCCTTCAATTGAAATTAAGTCATGAAAGTAGTTTGTCTAGATCAGGGGTGCTCAAGTCCAATCCTCGAGAGCTACCGTCCTGCAACTTTTAGATGCAGCCTTACTCCAACAGCCGGGGATCAGCTCTGAACAGGCTTGGTAACGAGCAATTCATTTGATTCAGGTGTGTTGGAGCAGGGATGCATCTGAAAGTTGCAGGATGGTAGCTCTCGAGGACTGGACTTGAGCTCCCCTGGTCTAGATGTACGGTTTGTGCTAAGGAATGTAAGCTATGAGGAACAGACTTAATGACCGATTCAAATTCTTTGGATTATACGCACGTGGACAAAATTGTTGGTACCCCTCCGTTAATTAAAGAAAAATTCACAATGGTCAGAAATAACTTGAATCTGACAAAGGTAATAATGAATAAAGTCTATGAAAATAAACAAATGAAAGTCAAACATTGCCTTTTAAATATGCTTCAACAGAATAAAAAATAAATAAAAATAAACTAATGAAACAGGCCTGAACAAAAATGATGGTACTATTTTGCTACACAACCTTTTCAGAAAATCACTGCAATCAAATGATTCCTATAACTGTCCGTGAGACTTCTGCACCTCTCAGCAGGTATTTGAGCCACTCCTCATGAGCAAACTGCTCCACTTGTCTCAGGTTTAAAGGATGCCTTTTCCAGACAGGATGTTTCAGCTCCTTCCAAAGATGCTCAACAGGCTTCAGGTCAGGGCTCATAGAAGGCTGCTTTAAAATACCAGGGTTGCCCAAAGTCGGTCCTCGAGGGCCGGCATCCTGCATGTTTTAGTTCTCTCTCTGGTTTAACACACCTTGATCAAATGATAACTCATAAGAAGGCCTAAGAAGAACATTGACATACTGAAAAGATTACTACCACCATTTTAGCTGTGTGTTTGGGGTCATTATCCTATTGCAAGACACATGACCTACGACTGAGACCAAGCTTTCTGACACTGGGTAGAACATTTCTTTCTAGAATCTTTTGATAGTCTTCAGATTTCATTATACCCTGCACAGATTTAAGTCACCTTTGCTGCCAGATGCAGCAAAGCAGCCCCAGAACATAACAAAGCCTCCTCCATGTTTCACAGTAGGGACAATGTTCTTTTCTTGATATGCTTAATTTTTCCATCTGCAAACATAGAGCTGATGTGTCTTGCCAAAAAGTAACATTTTTGCCTCATCTATCCATGGGATATTTTCCCAGAAACTTTGTGATTTGTCAACATGTAGTTTGGAAAACTAGTCTGGCCTTTTCATTAGTTGTTTTCAGTAATGGTGTTCTCCTTGATTGTCTCCCATTAAATCAACTTTGGCTCAAACAACGACAGATGGTGCAATCTGATACTGATGTTCCTTGAGCTTGAAGTTCACCTTTAATCTCTTTAGAAGTTTTTCTGGTCTCATTTGTTATTGTTTTTACTATCCGTCTCTATGTTATCAATTTTCTTTCTGGAGCCACGTCCGGGGAAAATTGGCTACAGTCACATGCATCTTAAATTTCTGAATAATATGTGCACCTGTTGTCGCAGGAACATCAAGCTGCTTCGAGATGGTCTTATAATCTTTACCTATAACATGCTTGTCTATAATTTTCTTTCCTGAGACCTTTCCTTCACTTCATCTGAAAGATTACAGGAATGTAGACGCCTGTGATGCTGATTAGTGGACACACCTGGATTCAACATGTCCCTCTGGTCATTATTATTATTATATTATATTATATTATATTATTTTCAGTGGTGCCATCATTTCTGTTCAGGCCTGTTTCATGAGTTAATTTTTTAACATAATTCTGTTGAAGCATGTTTGAAAAGCAATGTCTGACTTTCATTTGTTCATTTTCGTAGAAATTTTATTCATTACTACCTTTGTCAGATTCAAATTACTTCTGTGACCATTGTGAGTTTTTCTTTCATTAACCGAGGGGTACCAACAATTTTGTCAACATGCACACACAGGTGTTTAGATTCAGATGTTTTTCAGATACAATCTTAGTTGGGCCACTAAATTACTCCATTGTAACCTGCTGTGGAAATGTTGACCTAATGTTAGTATCTGTTTGTGCAAATAGAATTGCCACAAGTTAGGTCTTTGTGTAAAAAAAAATAAAAAAAAATTGATTAAATAAACTTTTAATGGAAGCCACCAAATCAAGAATTTATTGTCACAAACACAGTTTTACACAAAATGGGTCACATTTACACAGTTTAAACAGGTCTAGAAGTCAATGTACAGTTTACTAGCTAACCAACACGTACTAATAGTTAAATACACATTCACATTATACACTGTATCATTAAGACTTACACAAAAATGTACTCTGTGAATGTAAGATGAGTTGACATAAAAATCACAATATTGAAAAAATAATAATTTTAGATCCTTAGCAAAAGATGTCTAAAGTTTATTCCACTTGTCAAGGACATGCAGTTCATCATGTAAACGTTACTTCACTGCAAGCTGTTATTCAGCCTTTTGGTTGATGAATATATAACAATGAATTAAAATCAAGCAGTGAGAGCTGAAGACAGATATACTGCACACTGCTGGGCAGCAGGCTGGTGTGATGAACAGTTAGCATCATGAAGTGCACTTTAAGCAGTAACTCAGCAATGGTATACTAAAATTTCTTCATTTTAAAATGCATTTAATCCTGCTATTGTTGCATCAAGTGTTTTCTAAAAATCAGGACATCACTACATAGGTTTACAGGGAGACGGAAACGGATTGTCTTCTCCTGCTGCTCTCTGCAATCAGTGATCCTAACACAAATCTTTTTATTTCATTTTCCAACTCAAAGGGCTTTAGGTACATACATACATTGAAAAAAATAATTGTGACTGGACTTTGCACAGTCCAGTCACTCTCCCAGGAGAAAAGAGAAGACTTTGAGATGAATTAAAGGATGACAAGGTTTGTTCCACCTGCTGTGGGAGCATTAAAGCAAGAACAAACAGACTGAAGAATGGTTTATACCCAGTAGCCATAAGAGCATTAAATGCCATCTAGTACTATTTATCACCCACTTTTCTCATAGTCCATGTAATTTTATTACATGACAATAAATATTATAGCTTATTACTGATTATTGTTTGTTGACACCTAAACAGTCAATCTGCACCAATTAGGATTTACCAGCCGAAGATCCAGTGGTCTTTAAAGTTTTACCTGCTGATAACTGTCTTGGCTGATTTTAATTTACTTTTAAAGCCTTTATAACGCAACGGATAGTTGGGGCGTCTGACATGCATCAAAACATATGCTCATTATTTTCCCTAAACCAACCCAGAGAGGCTGTGACTGGTCCACGCTCCAGGCAGCGATCTGGTCAATGCTGTTCCGCCTCTAATCAGTAAAACATAAAGGCAAAAACTACTTTATGTTGCTGCTTTTCTTATGCGCTGCATTGCTAGTTCCTTTATAGTTGTATTGTAGTACAGCTTGTGGTGGCACAGTATTTCAAAATAGATGAGGAAAGATTCATTTTTGACCTTGAAAACTATACATAAGACCCACAATGTCGTCATTATAAGAAAAATGGCAAAAACGTCTTGCCCACTGATTCCTTTCTCATGAGATCTGCTACTTGTCAGAAGTCTAATTAAAGTGAAGATATATAAAAGGAATTCTAATGTAGCATTTCAACATTTTATAAAATATTTACATAGTGAACATATTGTAATATAGTAAATTCCTTTTGGTGCACTAAGTTTGTTACTACGCTACTACTATGCTTTTTGTCAATTACAATTGACAAAAATTGCAGATCTGTTCTGCGCTTTCACCTATAAAGATACGACTTCCTTCAGGTGACCTTTATTTAATTCAAAAATGAAATAGCTGAAGAAAACTTTATACTGACCATAACTGAAAAAATGTTCTGCGGGTTCCTTGGTGGAGGTAGAAGTTTGGAATTCAACAGAGAATGAATGAATTGCAACATTATTCCTATTTTTGCTTCAAAGAATCTGTTGTTATCTTTGTAAGATTTTTACTGTACTAAAACAATCTAAATAGAAGAGGTTTCATTATAGATACATTCAATGAACAGGAACAGGATCTAATACCCAAACAACATTCTAATTATTTGGGTATTAGATCTCAATTGAATAAAACAAAAACTTGATGTTTTAGATTAGATGAACAGTTTAAAAGTAAAAATCATAGCATGTAGGAAGAGTTGGACATTTAAGGTAATACACAGTTTTCCATATTCCTCTTGTTCTTTAAGAAAACTAAAAGTAGGTTCTCCTTCATCTAGTCTTAATGATGGTGATGAGGTCTGACAAATGTGACTGTTGTAGCTAGAAGGCTTGCCTTCAGAATGCTGACCATAGAGGACATACGCAGCGACCTGAACATCAACGTCCAATCACAAGCTCAGAAAGGTTCGACTAACTAAGACTCTCCATTAAGCAGAATCCCTGGGGTGTGAGGGCATCCACCAGTTCATTCTTCAGGCTTTATAGATGGAGCATTATTTTGCTATGAGATGACAGTAATGAATGTCTTATGGAGATAAGAGTAATGAATTACTATGACATTAATTTTTCTAAGGTGGCCGAGTGCTGCTCTCATAAAAAAAAATTATAAGAAGCAAACATAAGTCCATCGGTAGGTCGTAGAGGCGACCTTTACTCAGAGAAGGGTGGAAACATGCCGAGATCTGCAAAATCCTCAATGTTGTAGTTCGCTGTCCCCTGGGTGGGATCTCCAGCCATAGGCAGCATGTCCTACAGAGACATGGGGTCACAGGTCACATGTCTGCAAACAGGAGTCAACTGCTGAGTGGTTTGGGTTGTACCTGGAAGACCTCTGTCTGGCTGGGGTTGGCGTGTGAGTGCTGCTCCCCCGACTGCTGGGAATGATGCTGGTTCTGCCACTGGGACCAGACCTCACTGGGGCGACCCTGGAACTGGCCTCCACTTTGACCACCTTCTCCTGACACATCTGGAAACATCAACAGATTTATTGGATCACAACTTATTTTTGTAATATTCTACTTAGCATTTAGAAATTCTTTAGAATCTTCCTTTCTGATTCTCAGACAAAGATTATGTCAGATATGTATTTATTAATGTCACAGAGCATTAATAAATAAATTCCTTTAGAGAAGGAAACCAAGTCATTGCTACAGAGGAAATGGATGCAAACTTCTGACTCTGAGTTTTATTTATTAGTAAATAAATCTCTGACAAATAAGAAATAATTGTGGTAATTCTAACTGAGCTGAAACAACAGAAGGTTGATTTGATTTCACTTCAGAAAAAGAGAAAAAAGATTAACTTTTTTCCAACTGTATCTGACTAGACACACATAGTTCCAGTCTTTGTCCAGTTAATGTGATACAGTTAGCTAAAGTAATCATTTGGATCTTAATATATTTCAGTGCGATGGTGTGTGGATATAACCTGTCATAGCAAACAAGAAAAATAAATCCTCTTACTTTATAGACTTTGCTTTGAATTCCATAAAAATGCCATAAGTTACTTTAATAAATGCCTTATTAAATCATTAAAGAATTGAAACAGTTAGTTCAAATACAACTTTTTAGGGAAAGCTGTGGTTTTATTAAATTAATGAAACAATGCAAACATCCTCTAAGACACTAAGTGTTAGAGTTACTGGGAACATAAAAACATGTTTCTCCTCTGCCCCAATTTCCATTCTCCTCTGAGTTCTACAGTTTACAGAGAAATGTGCCCTGAACGCCATGCTCACAAACCTCTTTCTATCCACCTTTCATTTTACCATTAGCTGTACTCCCCCTTAGCAGATAAATATACAGTTGCCAGTAGATTTTTATTTTGCTTTGACGTGACACTAATAAAGACATATGGTGGTAAATGTAAAAAGGAAATCTATCGATGTCAAATCTTAATCTTTTTTAAATGGAAGACTTTCAAGTTTAAACACAAAGGATAAGTTTCTTTTTTTAAAAGGTTTTGTTGAGTGGTCAGAAAGGAAATGGGTAATGAGAGTGAAGGAAGGCATGCCCAGCCTGGCAAGGCCACCAGGCTGGGACTTGAACCTGTGATGGCCACGTCCATACATGGGTTGTGTTTTACCCATTTCACCCTGAAGGACATGTTTCTATGCTAAAACGTACAAGATGTTTAGAATTCTTGTTACATCGTCTATTACCTCGCTTCTAACCTTATTTAGTCGAATTACATTTATGTTGTCAGATGTGCCAAAAACAGCAGTAAGCTCCACTGACATGGTGACCGGAGAGCAAGGCTTACCAAAGGCTGTGCTGCGGTTTGTCAGGCCTGAGTAAGCATTTCCACTTGGCGAGGATGTTGCCGGGGACGATAGTGGACTGTAGGAGGCGGGGTCAGTCTGGTAGTTGTGGCCAGAACCAATACCAAACGGACTGGACTGGGATTTGCTGGGCTGGACACCAGAAAAACTGGTTAAAACGGTCATCTATAAGTCAGATGATTTTTAAAAAACACGTACTTAGTTTACAATTCCTGTTGGTACATTGCTGTTATGCATTCCTGAAATAAACAGGACTGTACCAGCATCTCACTAAGATAAGGAAACTTACGGATTTAATTTGTGATCATTGGAACAAACAAAACTGTCTGGATATTAAGTGAACATAGAAGCCTAAGAAATAATAAAGCACATTTAACTAAATAAAAAATTGTTCCAAATGTAAAACATTTGATTAGCAAACAAGGTATTCACCAAGAGGCATAAAATAATTTTTCACTTTGGTTTTATCCTAAATTGAAATGATCTCACAGCTCCCTCTGCCCTCTCTTCATACTTTTGCCCCTTTTCCACCGGCTTTACTTCAGCAGCCCCGCTCTACTCAGCCTGACCTGGCTTCACTCTACTTCGGAGTGAACACATTTCCACAGACCCCAATCGATCTGTAGCAGGCTGACGCCTCCTGGCAGTGGGGAGTATAGCGCACCGCCTCCAGGCGCCACGTGCTTGTTACTATGCGACCTGTTTTTCCGAGATAAAAGAAAAAGAGAGAGCAGAGCTATTTCTTATAGCCTGATTGTGATTTTTCTAAGATTTCAAGAAAATGTGCAGTGAGAGGACTACTGCGTATGTAGCGAGGACAGCTGATCTCCGCCTTGCAGCAGGAGGAAAGCTGTAGGAGCCTGTGTCTATGGCCACCAGGGGCGTATTTCATTTTGAGTTCTGAGTGTGTCTGAAGCGGGTGGGGTTATTTAAGGTCAAGTGTGATTCTGTTCAGGTGTTGTTAATGGGAAGAGGCAAACAGTTTTCAACTGTTTTGATTTATGCCGGATTCTTATGGATTTATGAAAAATGGCAAGACAAAAGACATTGTTCTGATAATAAATGACTTTATTATAAGTCAAAGTGAAAATTGGCAGTATGACTCTTATTTGAGCGTATGTAAAACCAGTGCCTACCACGAACAAGAACCAAAAGTTTAAAATATAGGACTGTAACTGCTAATTTTAGGTACAAAACTGCTTCGTTTGGAAGATCCACTGATCCGGCAGCATTTTGGTTCTACGAAGCCGTAAAGTAATCGCTGCACCGTAGCCGTCTATGAAACACACATCCCACCTCAGATAAATGAAACTGTTTTCAATACTTTGGTGTCAAAAACGGCTCCCCCTACTGTTCAAACTTCTAAAGCTTCTATCAAATCAAAATGAACCTGCTATAGACATCTACAACATGTTGAAGCAACAGAATGCATTTGAACCAGAAAAGCTGTTATGTCATTCTGTTGCTTCAACATGTTGTAGATGTCTATAGCAGGTTCAATTGTTTGCATTTGAACCAGAAAAGCTGTTATGTCAAACAAGTCAGTTACTGCCACAGGTCAGCCTGTGTCGAGTTCGAGTGAAAGGAGACGCGCGGCAACCGCGCTGAGGTAAACTTAATAATGCAGCGTAGCGCGAGGCAACGCGCAGAAGCGCCAGCTGTGTGATTGGTCCACTCACTGGCTTTAAATGCATAAACTATAAACCTTTTAGAAATAAATCTGCTCCGCGGGTCAAACGCTCAGAACAGAGGCGCTTGCAATCCGGCTTAAAGATTTACCTAAAAAGAAAAAATAAATAAGCATTTCTTCCCCCCCCCCAATTATTAATTTAAAAAAAAAATAAAAACAAGCAACGCTCAGCCTGGTGGGGGGCCTAGCAAAGCATGGCGGACCGCCAGGCCAGGGGGAAACCCTGGACTTATATTTTGGGTTCTTGTTAATAGCTACCTTGACAGTAATGTCTAAGGCCCGTCCAATGTCAAATGTCAATGAAATACATATATAATATAATAAAGCGTTATTTTCACTCTGTCAAAGGCTCCTCGCATTTTTGGGAGGATTGTATTAAGATCTTGATGCCATACAAACTACAGTATGTAAAATAATGTGTGGAGAGGGCATAAAAAAGAGACTTCATTCATTGAGACAACAACAGCATTTATTTTTCATCTTTTGTTTGCCTCAACTCTTCTATATGGAGCTCTGCCATCTCATTGCTGGTAGCTACCATTCAGGAGTAGTTGTTTATGTTGCTGATGGTTCTCCTCTTTGTTTATCATGTCAACCATGTTCTTCTTCTTCTGTTCCCTGGGAAAAGTAATCAGATGTTATAGCTTATAGAATATAAATGTAGATACATAACACAGAGCTACTAATGTGTAAATTACATACACAGAATGAATGATTTAAAACACATTACTTTGTATGTATACAGACACATTTCTTTTACCATTCATACACAGTTAGAAATAACGGGAATAGTTGTGTACATTAAAGACAAAACGTAATTACTTGTAAGTTTTAGTCCTGTGCAGAGATACAGCCATGGATAAAATACCACTCTTGTTTTCGTCAGGTTTATTGTTAATTTTTATGTCCTGTACAATAAATGCTTCATAAATGCTTCATTAGAGAACTAATATCTAGCCACTTGAGAAGAATAAAAAGTCATATAATATCCTTTATTATCTCACAACTGGGGAAACTCCAGAGCAACAACAGCAATGGATAAACAATGGAATCTACGCAATCTATCTTTGCGTAGATTCACACAAAGATAAAACGTAAAAGAACAAATGAAGGGCAACATGCTGTATAATACTGACAATTATAAATAACGTACTCTGATCCGAAGGAATGTGCAACTGAGTGTCTCTAGAAAATGCGCATGTTGTGTTTGAGCAATGGAAATACAGCAGACTTTGTGTTTCAAATGTCTTCCATGACTGTATGTAGGGATCCTCAAATATAGTAAAAACTAGACAGATATGTCTACAAACCTAGCTGGAGTGCAGCAGCGGCGATAGCATGCATCCGAGTCGGGGTGCACCATGGGACTGTGTTGGCTCCGAAGTTGCTAACCGAGGCTTCCCGTTCTCTCTGCTACGTTGACAAAAATGACTCATTCCTCACTGCTCCATCAAGTTGCCACTGAATATTGCAAAGAAAAGCCAGCATCTCATTGTTCCACCGCTTGCTTGTAGATTCCATCACTCCTGTGTTGCAGCGAGTCTTAAATTTTACGCTGTTTGTTTTTCTTCTCTCTTTACCGCTACGTCTGACCACGAGCATGGCCTATCAGTGAACAAGTAGGGCTGGCCCTACTCCAAAAGCAGGGACCTAAAAAGCAGGAACTGGCCTCGAAAAATACTGGTGAAAAAACTCACTAGGCAAGTCTAGTAGAGTGGAGCTGGGACCATTAGAGCCAGTGGAAAAGGGGCATTTCTTCCTGAAACAGATACGGTTTAATACTGGGCATTTAATGAAGATCAGCTTTGTCTGGAGAAGACTTTTTACCGAAAATTTATGGTACATATTTATGCGGTGTTACAGCAATAGTTTTTCTTATGTTTTTTTAATGATTAATGAAAAAACATGAAGACTTTCATAGGTCTAAATTATTTCACATGACAGTAGAACAAATGCTGATGATCCTAATAATATGTGGGAGATAGGTAAACTCACAGTACCGTATTTTCCGGACTATAAGTCGCTCCAGAGTATAAGTCGCACCAGCCATAAAATGCATAATAATGAAGAAAAATCCATATATAAGTCGCACCGGAGTATAAGTCGCATTTTTGGGGGAAATTTATTTGATAAAGTCCAACACCAAGAACAGACATGTCATCTTGAAAGGCAATACAAATAGAATAGAGGCAACAACA
>CAEFZX010031514.1:0-36288 GCA_903066825.1 Alfaro cultratus | reverse complement strand
ATCTATCTATCTATCTATCTATCTATCTATCTATCTATCTATCTATCTATCTATCTATCTATCTATCTATCTATTGAGCAGCTTTTCAGATTATCAGATTGGATAACTGATGGGTAGGCTTAATAACGACTCTGGCTTATGAAAAAATATTCTTGGTTTGATTCACTATACATTACATGCCATCTGTCTGACCCATCAAGGCCCCAAGCAGCAGCTCCAGGCAGCTGTTGTTTGGTCAGCTAAAGGCACAATCTCGCCATTGTGGAAGACCTGCAGCTGGCATGAGTCTGGAATCCTGACAAACAATGCATCAATCAAAGTTCCTGCTTAGTATACCAGACGTGGGCAGTGGCATGGACAGATCTATAACAGCTGTAATGCGGATCCTTGGTGACATAATTGTTTTTTTAGAAGTTCATAGTTTCATGCCAGGCTGAATATTCATAATCAAGCTGACTCCAATAAACACAACTCTATGTCAAAGAGTAGATATGCACGTCATATTTAGCAGACTGAGAGTTTGTAGTAAAATTTACAAGATATGGCTTCACGTGTTAAAAAACATTAAATTCTGACAGTATCTTTTCTCCCTTCCTTTTCATCTGTGCCCATTACATTTGAAATAAGCCCCACAAAAAAAAAAAAAAGCCCTAACTTTCAGGTTTTTCATTCTCGTAACATTATTATCTAAAAGGTAACGTGCAACATCCAGAAGTTTGATAAAGTAAACCTCAAAACATTTTCTAAAAATGATCCTACCATAAATTTATAATACGTTAGTGGTTAAATATATAAAGAGGTGTGGCAACAGTATCAGTATTTTCAAATGCACAGAGATCTTCTGCATGGTTTTATTATGTTTCCATAATACTCTCCCAGTAATCTGCCAACTCTCAGATTATTAAATATTTTGCCATCAGCTCCTATTACGACATCCTTTGGTCACATTATCACAACAACGATTCAAAATGGGATACTTCCATGTATCATCAGTGGGTTCAGTTTTCTGACAGCCTGCTAACTTCAATATGCCCACACTGCCCTCTGCTGCTAGAGCTGTGCTACTATTCATCTGGAATATCCATAAATAAGGAAGATGAGGGTTTATCAACTTACATCTGAATAAATTAGAATATTACTGAGAAGTGTATTTATTTTAGTAATTTTACTTAACAAAGGAAACCATGTGCATTTTTTTCTGTTAATTTTGATGAGCATTAGTTAGAGCTAATAAGACCCAAAAATCAGGTTTCTAGAAAACCACATCTTTACATAAGACAATTACAAATTGATTTTCTACCCAGAAAAGTTATATCATGGCTTATATAAGCATGGGTAAGTTTGTTTAGGCCAACATTGAGTCACTGAGACCCCTCAGAAGATTCTCGCTAAAAACACCGAGTATTCAAAGAGTGTTGAATGCAAGAATATTGATTAAAAGCTAAGTGGAAGGAAAAAGCCTGATTGAAACAGGGGTTCATACAACAGGGATATCCAAAGTCAAAAGAGGACTGGGAAGGGAAAAAACATTTCACAATAATGAGCAGATTCACCAGGTGTAAATTTCATGAGAGTCACCACACAGCCATCTCCATGGTCTGAGAAGAAAACAAACCGGGTTGCTTTTCAGTGGCCCATTTGTTTGGTTTATTTACCATAATATCACTGTGTTTGATTGAGCAGCAAAATTACTAGGCCTAAACCACCAAAGAAAATCTGTGGAGTGTCGTCAAGAACGGCTGGGGGAATCTGGAGCACTGAGGACAGAGAAGATGAGAGGTGAGCTCAGCTTGACAGATTGTGAATGAGAGATTGAGAGGATGACCTTACTTGTGCAGTGGAGATAAGGCTGATGCTGGGGCTTGGTTTCTTGAGGTGTTTGGTCCAGGTGGGGTTAGAACTGTTGCCAGGGAATCCAGAGAGGCAGAGCGGAGGTGGTTGCTTTCGTTAGAGGGCAGACAGGTAGCAGCACAGGAAGAGGATTGTCGCCAGTCGTGGAATCATGAATCAGAAGTTTCTTTATGGAGTTTTCTTGTTGTAGAAGGGGAAGGACTCAGGAGACACAAAGGGTAACACCCAGAGCTCCACTAGAGAATCTGCAAAGAGATCACAAAGTAGAGTTGAGTAAAACACTCAGAGACTCAGGAGGAGCAAACACTGAGGGGCACAGAGTACCATGAATGGCTAACACTCAGGGACTGAAGGACTGGTGACTGGCTTCTCTTATACACTGGCTGAATATGCAGATTGGTTGCAGAAATGTGGAATGAACACCTGAGACCACCTTCTGGCTCCATCTGGTGGATGACTAGAGGAAATGGAAGAAAAACCCCAAAGAAACCAAAACCCCAGCTTCCCAACACCTAGCATTTCTTGTTCTACTGGTTGGCCTTCTTACAAAACCTCTCTTTCATAACATGAAATTCCTTTTTATTCAGAAAAGCTTGCAAAACTCAACTGAGAAGACTCAAACAGTAGCTACATGACATAGGATTAGCTGCTAGTAGGGCTGTTGGTAGTTTTCTCACTGTTGCTTTTAGCAGGAAGGACTGGGGTTTTAATTCCAGCCTGGAGTCTTTCTTTACATGGTCACATAAAAACATGGCCAATGGGAATGTTTCTATTGCAGCTATTTGCCTAAAGCTAGTCAGAAATGCACTTGCACTTAAATAAGAATGCATTAAACGAAGAGGCAGTTCTTGCTCTGGCATCATCAACATGCTTTGGTGCAAGAATGAAAAGCAATGTTAACGTACAGGTGTTTGTCTTACTGATTTTGCTCACAAAAGATTCCGAATTTAATGTCAATTTTAATCTTATTGTGGAGAAACTGAATAAATTCCATCACATAGAAATAAAAAAATGGTTGGCATGTCACTGAGTGAAATAAATATTTGATCAGGACCAGAGTTGTTGCTGCCACAGATGTGCTATGTATCCATGTTGTGCACAAATCAGATTATCATTCACAGACTCTCCTGACCTTAACTAATCAAACTAGCAAATGTGTGGGCGATATGGACTTAAAGTTTTATCACAGTATTTTGTGGTACTATTGTGATAACAGTAAAAGTGACTATCAGAACTATTTATTACATCTTTTTTGGTGGCTGTATGGTTTTGTGCAGTATGGCAGCTCTCAGCCCCACAAAAACAAATGCTGCTCTTGAAAAACGTAGCATTTGGAATATTCTTCTTTCAGACACCAATCGCATAAAGAAATGTGATTTGTATCACTAAACTGCTATACCCACCTTGCAACCACTATAGACACAGCAAAGAAGAGAAGATGACAGCTGTTGAAGCAATGAATGGAAGAAAAGTAAAATTAGCATCGCTCATATTCAATCTTTGCTCATCTTGTGAGGATGATGATGGGAAAGCTGAAGGCTCAGCCCACAGCTACTCATCACAGAATAAATGGCATCATGAGGAAAGAACATAATGTGGAACTACTGAAGCAATATCTGAGTTTGCCAGTGATCCTAAATATACCACATAATTAGTTGCAAAGTGGTTTGAGGAGAAAGTAGTAAATATTTTGGAGCGACCATAAAGTTTGATCTCCATCCCACTGAAAATTTCTGAGGGTGAGCCAATTTACTTCAGGGGCAGCCAACAAATGTGACTCAGTTACCACTCAAATCAATTAGGATTTAACTAGTATTTATGTTTTTTCCGATCTAAAAGAAAAGCTCAGGCTGATTTAATGTTTAACGTTTAGTTTGACTGAAAGTCAGGCTGGGGAAAAAATAGGTTAAATTGGGTTTAAAATTTGATATTTGTTTACCATTTTTGCTGTGTTTAAAATATATGACTGATTTACCTATTTTTATTGACTTGGAAATCTGTGGTTTTACTTTGCATGTCCTTCATTCTGATACTGATTTAAGATAACTGTATGTGTTTTAGTCTTCAGTAATGTCAAGAATTTGCAGAAAAACATGTGTACGTGACAGACCTCATAATCGTTATGTCTCTTACATGCATGGGGAGGATTGTGGATGAGAAATTTGAAAACATGCCTTCCTGAACACGAAAACCTCTACAGCTCCGACAGATGGCGCTAACAGTCACCCGCTTCCACTTTCATGACATCACGGGGAGGGCTCTTCTTACTGGATGGTTCTGTCTGTATAAACACCAGTTAACGACAAGCTCCTCAACTCAAAGGTAGATAAACTCCATACCTGTTTCACCTTCTCTCAAATAAGCCATTTGTGACTCTTGCAAGTGCAAGAAATAAACGCAGTTGCTGTTGGTTGTTTTTGTGCATTAGTGGTCGCTAGCTAACAGCTAAGTCTGGCAGTTAGCTTCAGTTGATTAGCTTTAGCTTAGCTTCTCAACAGCTGGGTATCAAACTGCTGCTTTCTGTGGCTATTAAAAAGCTACGCTGGGGACCTTGTGAACGTGGGCATATATATAAAAAAAAAAACAATTGACCTTGGCGTTTTGCCGCTGTTTTTCTTTTTTTTTTTTTTTAAATCTTCAATAGCTTGTGTTATCCATTAACTGATAACGTTAGCAAGCCTCGGTAGCGGTTGTGTGAGTCGTTATCTTGGCTTTATCTGAAAAACATCAATGTAATTGGATCTAGGTTAATCGTTAGTGTTATTTAGTACACCTGATCAGGCGTGATGAATTCAGTGGTATGACTTGTATTTATTACACATTGATTCTGGTTTGGCAGCTGTCAGTGTCATTGCAACTTATCCAATATCAGTGTTTTCCAGATCAGTAGGTCAGGATGTTAAAAGCTGTCCAACTGTCATTGTTGTCAAAGTTGTTGTTGGGCACACGAGATAATATACACGTAGTACAATTGAGATGTTATTTGTTTCTTTGTGGTATATTCAGATCAGTCTACGGGAACTCTTTCAGCTTTACATAACTTGTCATTTTGACTCATGTTGTCCCGAACATACGTGGCAGTTTGTTGACTACGGCTTGTTACAAAACTGTGATGGTTGATAAACAAAGCAATCTGTTAAACTGACACTGATTTCCTCCTAAACTCGGGATTGACTCCTGTTGCACCTCAAAAGTTATGTGTGATCAAAATAGACATCTATGTTTAATAGTCATCTGGGGATTTTATTTTTAAGAGCAGACAAAAGGTTGAAGGTCAGTGAGTAACTGGGCCATAGAGACATAATAAACAACCAGGAAGTACAGTGTTTATTATTAAGTCTACTTGTGTTTCAGATGGCACAGTTTCTTATTGCGAATCATGCTGATGTCTAATATTATTATTAATGGTTCTCCATTTCTCAGGACATTTTTTGTTCCTCACAAACAAAATTAGCAATTGAAAATATTTTCAGATAACTGTTGTTCTTTGTAAATTTTAGGCATGAAACTAAATCTTGCATTTCATGGGTGGATAATCATGCAAAGCCAACTACTTACACGACCAGTTCACAGTTTGCAAATACTATTAAGTGCTTGATTATAGCTATAAACAGTAAATGAATACTATTTTAGCAGCGACTGCTTATTTCATGCACACCTGTGGGAATACAACTTATTTATTGATAAGGTGCTCCACTTAAAGGTTGAGTTTATGTATTTATGATGTACTGGAACGCATATTTGGGACCAGTGGGAGGTCCCCGAGAGGGGGAGTGAACAGAAAGAATGAGGACTGGTAGGTGTAGGTCTAATCACCTCTTAAAATACTCTCCCAGCTTAGAAACAGGGGCTTGTGAGGCTGTCAGCAACTTCAGAGCTCGGTTACACTTTGGGCTTTCCTTTGTTGTATCTTGCAGTCGGAGTAACTGTGTAGCTCTCGCTGTTTTGGTTACAGGAATCAATGCTATGGACTTGTTGAGGTCCAAGCGGGTAACAAAGTGATGGTCTAAAGACTCACAGTCACAAGGGGTGCTTGCGCCTGGAATGTTGCGCTGGTCGGTGCATCTAGAAGGAGGGCCACGGAGAGTCAACCATGCTGCTGTGGCGGTGGGGCACAAGGTCTATTCCTTTGGGGGCTATTGCTCTGGGGAGGACTACGAGACGCTGCGTCAGATCGATGTGCATGTCTTCAACTCAGGTAGGCGGTGAACATGATTTTTGTTTATCTGAAATGACATCTACATGCGTTTTATTTCAATTTTGTTTTAAATTTAAGTGTGTGGAACTATATTTTGTTGTAGGTGGTAAGTGTGGCTGTTTATGGGCTCAGTTGTTTAACTTTTTGTAAATTAAAGAAAATAAGTACAGTTTTAATATCTTAAGCACTTGCCCAAGCATGAAAATCTTAGAATGATGGGAAGTAAGATGGGATATTTATGTCATAATGTCAGGAGATAAAAACTGTAGTCATAAATGTATAAGGTAATGTAGGAATTATTGAGGCTGCTGCAAAAGCCCCAATGTCTGGGAAATGGTTGGATTGATTCTCAAGCAAAATGATCTTGAATAAAAATGCGGTAGTTTCATAGTATCACAGCATTTCTACAAAGATTCTTTTAGCAGAAAAATGCATCATATGATCTAAAAACAGTTCTTTAATCTCAAAAGCATCAGTTATTCATGTCGCTTTAAAATAGACAAACCAACTGATTATTATAAATATAAAAATGTTAAATATAACATTGATGTGCATAGATAACATATGAAACACCACCTGCTGAATTTAGTCATTTGTTTTTTATAGCTCCAATTCACAGCAAATGTTACCTTATGCCACTTTACAAGACAAACAGATAAATTAATATACAGAAATGTATATTCAATTATAAACTGATGCAGATCCAGTTACATAACTAGTAGTACAATAGATTCAAATCAACTTTATTATGTCACCTGGTAAAACAGTGAAAAGGAACAACACTTTTTTTATTGAAAGAAACCTCCAGATCTGTAAGGGCAATCAAATTCTGCAACCAACCAGAGCACTATGTGTGGTTACCTATACAGAATATTATAGTTTTTTTTTAGCTGTTTTGCTATTTATAGACTAAAACTGCTGGGTTATTTCTTATCCTATCCGCTCTGATAGCCATTCATGCTGCATTCAGTGTCTTTTTCATAACCCACATTGACCTTGTGGGTGAAAGTGAGTGAAAAGTGTAGATGCACATCACTGTGCTCCATATAAACAGGAAAAAACTCCAGTCACTCCAGTCAAGTCACAGCCTCGTAGTAAACAGGCTTTAAACCACAGGAGAGGTTTGACGGAAACCTCCCCTTATGATTAAGCTCCACCACTTTAACTGTAGCTAACAGTTAGGCTCCAGGATTTCCATTGTGGTTAGTTTATTTGGTCCCGTCAGATGTTTTTCAGTTGCTAACTCACAAACACAGCTGTTATCTTGAAAGTTGTCACCCCGACTCATATAAAACTGGTTCCGTTGCTTCCTCCTGACACATATACTATTGGTTTTTCCTCTGTGAGGTCAGCCAGCTGCTTTAACAGTTGCTCAAGTAGCATGATCTTACCTGCCGTTGGAATATCCTAAAAAGTTTATCTAGAGAAGCTGATTGTAAAGAACGCACCATAAATATTGATTATTACCATTTGGCCTCTCTGTGGTCCTTTTCATTACAACAGTTGTTTATAGCCTTTGTTTTTTTCCTAAGATACAGTTAAATTTGGATTGTCAATCTGAATCACCCTGGTTTGTATTTTTCAGGTATTATATTTCTTTTCACTTCTGTATCATTTTTTAAAATATTTATTTTATGATGAGGAAATTGCCTAATGATTAGGGGTGTCCAAAGTGCGACTCAGAGACTGTTTGTGGCCTTTGGAATAATTTTGTGACCTGACTGCAGTTCAAAAGTGGTAGAAATTATTTTGCCCTCTGGAAATGAACACTTTTTGTAAACATTTCCATGGCAGGTTTATATATTCTTAAACAGAAAATATCAAGTGCAACACAAAGATTTTTTTTTTATTAGTGTTTTTATTTTGTTTGTCATTCCGCAAACATCTAGATACTTTTTACCCGGAAACCCACTGGGCATGCGCATCCATTACACTTGGTTAAACAAGGCAAAGTTTTTTTGCTGATGGAAGACATTAAAAATACTGTAAAACCATTTTAGAGACCAACAAAATGAAAAAAACAAACAAAAAAACAATAGGTTTGAAAAGTTTAAAAACCATAAAAATTAAAGCTAATACCAATGTTTGTTTCATTAAAATATTAGTGGTTTAAAGTTCCTTAATTTTTACATGTTTTCCAGTGGAGACTGGTTTAATTTATTGTTAAAAGTCTTGAATTGGAGAGAAAAAGCTAATTTTGGCCCCTGAGAACTTTCAACTTGGGAATTTTGGCCGTTGGTGCAAAAGTTTTGGACACCATTGATCATTTAATCTGTACTGACCAGTTATATAGTGGATGGTAATAAGTCTTGTTCACGTCATTTAAGAAGCTGTTCTTGGCTAATTGTGTATCACAGTGTCTCTGCGCTGGATGAAGTTGCCCCCAGTGAGGACCGGGGGACACGAACGGGCTCGTGAAGTGCCGTACATGCGTTACGGCCACACAGCTGTGCTGCTGGATGATACAATCTACCTCTGGGGCGGGCGTAACGACACAGAGGGGGCCTGCAACGTGCTGTATGCCTTTGATGTCAGTAAGTAGACCCTCGTCTCACTCATGCTGTTGAGCGGCTGTGTTTCCTCTCAGGTGCGCACGTTTGATGTCAAGGTTCTTTCAGACAAAACCGTTTGTCAAGTTAGAAAGCTGTGACACCTGCATATGTGTCTAGTGGTTTTATGATGTTGCACATGATTTAAATGTCAGCATTTTCTAACCAGTTTGTGCTTCTTAGATACCCACAGGTGGTTCACGCCCAAGATTTCAGGGGCAGTTCCTGGAGCGAGGGATGGCCACTCTGCCTGTGTGCTAGGAAAGGCCATGTACATATTTGGAGGATACGAGCAGCTGGTGAGTGTGTGTCAGTCTTTACTTTTAACCTACGTTTTAGAGAAATATAAATATTTAAAGTTATTCTCCTCTTGGTGTTTCAGGCTGACTGCTTTTCTAATGACATTCACCGGTTGGATACCACCACCATGGTTTGGTCGCTAATTAATGCCAGAGTGAGTCCAAATCATCAGCTGGTCCTTATTTTTAAAGCGAATAGGATGTTTTTTACCACACAGTAAACAACTTTTTTTATCTTATTTTCTAGCTGAGAAAATATTGATATCAAGAGAGAATTATTGTAATTGTGAAAGGAATGCTTTTCTCCTAAGCCTCACATTCTTTTTACAATTAGAAGTTGTTGTTTTTTCCTGAGCCTTATTATTATGAATTCTCAGATGGCTTTTATTGTCTTCCTCTCCTTGCATAACAACTGGTGAAATTCTGGAAATGCAGACATGTGAAAGGCTTTAGCATGGCTCCAGGCCAGCTGAATGTGCAGGAAGCAAAGACTTTTCTTTGTTTTCCAAAGCGCTATTCATTAACAACAGAGCCAGTTTTGCTTTTGCATGTTTATTCTTTCGCAACAACAGGGACCTGTATTATACTAGTAAACTCTGACCCTGTTACAACACAGTGATGTCTGAAAAGAGGTTTAGATTTAGGTTTTCATCTTGCAGTTGGTAAGTAGTTCCACTAGGTGGTGCTGCTGTCCTTTTTTGTCAGTGTGAGAATGGGTTTGTGAACTGTATTTGAACTCAAGTTTTTATTTAAGTGCATAAAATTGTAGATTTAAAATAATATTGCCCAATAAAGAACACCTCAGGTTTTTAATTTTTACTGTTAAATATAAGGCTGCTTCTAATAACTACAGATATTTTGTCGTTCCACAAACATCAACACAATTGTAATTTTTTATTTTTTTTAAAGCCAATTTTGGCATTTATTTTATGCCTTATAAATAAAACATGAAACACATAAAAATGTTATTTTTACTCCCTGTTTGTGCCAGCCTTGGCAGCAGCAGTGTTTGTGATGCCTCTTGAGTCTCCTACATCACTCTTGAGGAATTTAAGACTGATATTTGCAGAGCTGTTTGAATTCACTGGCATGTTCACCTCCGAATGGCTTACAAAAACCAAAATAATATCTTATGAGAGGCCTAGTTGAAGTCCAGACTTCAACTAGGCCTGAAGTTGATCGACTGGATAGACGTCTGAAAAGTGGAGCAACTGGTCCCCTATTTTTTTTAAAAAGTTGAGATCAAGCCAATGTTTCCATTCCTTTATTTTTTGACCCAAAAATAAAATTTATAAGAAATAAAAGGTGAATTTTAGTCGCATTCTGCATGTTCATTAAATATGTGAAGTAGCAGTGGCTGATATGAATAGAGCTGTCAAAACAAATACTTCTTGAGACAAATACTTTTTCAATGCACAGTAAATATAAAAAGTCTGGATAATGTGTTTAGCACCTTCATCAACCATGTTTGTTTTCTTTTTTTCCAAGGGCACACCGGCACGATGGAGAGACTTCCACTCAGCCACCATCATTGGGACAAAAATGTTTGTGTTTGGAGGGAGGGCAGACCGCTTTGGCCCCTTCCACTCCAACAACGAGATCTACTGCAACAAGATCAAAGTGTTCGACACAGAGACCAACTGCTGGCTGAGCACCCCAACCACACAGCTGTCGCCAGAGGGACGCAGGAGTCATTCAGCCTGTAAGACATAAACACGCACAAATAATGTTTGTTGCATCTGTTTTTGGATTCTACTTGTCCAATATTAAGATTATAATTTTTATTCTATTCTCATATTTATGTGATGAAAGTATAAAAAGAACTAGCGTACAGTTCTAGTCAGAAGCTTAAATACACTCATGTTGCGGATATATGTCATATTGATATTTGGACTTTTAATAACTTATTTGAACTATATTTTCCAGGGTGCAATTATTAGTTAACAAAAAACTTTTTAAATCATCAAAATTTGGTGTGCAAAGTTTTTTTTTCCAAGATTTTCTCTAATTCAAACAGAATCAAAAATTTACTCTGTTGCATAACAAATGATTGTATCAGACTCAAATATATACATACACCACCAGAAATACGTGGAAACCAACAAATAAAAATGAACTCTTCTAACTTTGATAAGAATAGTGACCAAATACTCAACCAGAGTTTTTACCAAAATGGGTGGAGGGAAAATTATTCATTTTAGCCTAAATGTTCAATTTCATGCCTGTGAGAATTTGAGAAAAATCCACAATAAATTGAAAAACGTCTTGAATTGGAAATCCATTGAAGTCGTTTCCTGTTTACAAAAAAGACCCAAATAAATCACATTCATATTCATGATGGTTGTACAATTCTTACTAGCGTTTCATATGTTGCCATATTCTTTTAACTGTTTATCTTTGTGACGAGTCACAAAACTGTTGATTTGTGTTCAGTCTGCTACAATGGAGAGCTCTACATATTTGGAGGCTACAATGCCCGCCTGGACCGGCACTTCAACGACCTTTGGAAGTTTAATCCAGGTGATTTGTTTCTGTCTTAAATCTATGTGGGCATAGGTGTCATTTTATCATCTTCTGCTGATCTGTCTTTCCAGGAAGCTTTTCTTCCTTCATGTGTCATTGCTGCTCATGTCTAGCGGAAATGCAGCCATTGCTGGGCTTATTTGCACTGCCCCACTTTCTGTCTTTTATCTGCAGACAATCATTCCCTCCCTTACTACATCATTGCCAGTTTCACAATGTTGTCTGGCTGCTCCCTTTTCATTGTGCATACCAGATGCCATATCTGTTGGGCCAAAAGGACTCAGATGAAAACCTGACAATAACTCAGTCTCTGGAGCTCTGACAAATGTCAGCTCTCAACTCACTTTAATTGCTTGGGGAATGAAATGTGCCGTTGTTGCAACAAAAACATTGCTGTTATAGCTAAAGCAACACACCTGTGGTTTTCCGATTCTATCAGTTATTTTTCTATATCATGTTAAAATCAGACACGATTGTCTTCACATTTTGTGCGTTGGTTTAAATTGTTGGTATTTTTTGCGATTAAACCGACACAAAGTAGAGCAAAGTGACTTGCAAAAAAAAGCTACAAGATTTTAAAAATAATTTTTCTGAAAAAAAAAAAAAATCTTAGAAGTGTGGTGTGCATTTCAGTTCAACCCCCATGAGTTAACACTTGGTAGAACCACTGTCAGCTCCAAAAAAAAGAAAGCTCTTTGGTTTAGGGCTGAGATGATTAATCATTTTATTTTAATCATGATTAATTGATTTTTGAAATAATCGTCAACTAATTTAGAAACTGATTAATAGTTAACGGGAGTATACAGAGTCAAACAGGCCATCTGCTGAAAAACAACACAGTCAGAGCAGTTATTAAGGCAATACTGTACAAAAATATAGGCTTTTTGCATTTAAGATGAAAAACCTTCTTTGTCTGTAAATCTCCTCTTCCCATGACTCCTCAAGTGGCCTAGTTTTAACTTCTTCTCGTTTTAAATTCTGTAAAGATAAAAATACTCTAATAAGCACCTTTTGCTATTCAATTAATAATTGGTTAATCAAAAAATAGCCTTTCTGCTAATCTGGTGGCTTTCAGCCCTTTCAAACAGGAAGGGCTAAGCTTTTCACATGTTGATGTTAGAATTAGTTTCTTCAGAAGTAGATGCAGTTGCATCCTTTGCTTTGGTATAATCAAGCTTACACTAAAATAATGCTTATTGCATTTTAGGCAATAAAATGTTTATTATGTTTAAAAAAAGGAACTGAATTATTTGTTTATTTGCATCCTTTAATGTATTTAGAATATAGTGTAATCTGCACAATATGAATGTTTTTTTTATTCAATTGATCATCAGAATATTTGATTGAATAATCAATTACAGAAATTATCTTAAGTTTCTTCCCTGTTTTGGGTTTGAAAAGTTAAATGAGTTGTCAATTATTATGTGTAAAGTGGATTTCATATGACTTATTTATATAATTCAAACACTGCTTAAAACTTCTTTATTCCTGACTTGTCTGCTTTTGTTTCTTTGTCTTAAATTACACATATTCACACTTAATGTTTAAGTGGCTTCTGAAGGGAATTGGTTTCACTTGATTTAATTTAGGAGTGTCAGAGTAAAGGGGGCTGAATTAAATTTCACCAATGGCCATTTTCAGACTTTTATCAGAATAAAAAACATGTATAGTTACTATTTTAAAGTGATTTGAACTGAGTGAAGCAGATCTCTGCTATTTATCCAAACTATTTTCCATCCACTAGGTGGCAGCACCTTGATTACAATCATAACACTCCAGGTTTGAATGGCAGGTTTCTATAGAGATGTGGTAATGATTGAGGATGAGACTGTGAGGCTGCACTTAAGCCTTTTATGGAGCAAACAAGGAAGCCTCAACGTCATCATCATCATTCTGATTCAGAGCAGCAGAAAGGAGCTGAAATGTGAAGGTTGTCATTTATGGGTGATGAAAATTCTGTCTCGGTTTTCCATCCAGCCGTTATATTTCTGTGAATAAAAGCAAGACATCAACACAAGATCTTAAAACTTTAATCCGTTTCCCAGCAGTGTTTTTTTTATGTATACAAAAACAAGACATTAAGAAGGAAATATGTTGCTCTCTCAGACAGAAGCTGCAGTATATTATTTACATAAATGAGACAACACTTCTCACTGCACATTGTTCACTTTATGATTAGATATTTTCTCTTTTTAATTGCTGTTCGACTGCGAGAATTGTTTTCAATGCAGGAAACTGATGAACTGCAGGAGCAATAAAGAAATCACTGTTAGATCATGTAAGCTGGAGTGATGGAGAATTTCTATCTTGCACATCATCATTTAATGTGCCCAAGATTACATTTATTTTTACTGTGTTTAATGTAAATGAGGCTGACTTTAAGAATTATTAAGTCTTCTTTTATATTTTTGTGGCTCACCTGATTTTTTTTTCTTGAATTTCCACACAACAGAACAATTCTTGTGGAAGAAGGTAGAGCCAAAGGGGAAAGGCCCGTGTCCAAGGAGGCGGCAGTGCTGCTGTATGGTCGGAGATCGAATCGTCCTCTTTGGAGGAACAAGGTAAGAAAATTTTCCTACTCATGTATCATATTTTTATAAATTTTATAAGGCAACCAGTGTCTTCTTCCTAAACAGTTAATTATCCATACATTAAAAAAATTAATGACACTTTTTTTTGTATATACATATATTTTACATATATTTGTAAATGTATTTATTTATTTTGGAAAGTATTGATGGAAATACATGTAACAGCTTTTACAAAGACGAGCAATGATGCAAAAAAACCCTCCCAAAAAAAACATTACAACCACAGCTTGGCCCCAATTTGATTAGTGTTGAGGTTTGTGGATATAATACAAACTTTCTACAGTTGGTATTCTTTGGACAATTGTGTTCCAAGTTATTTCACATGTTAAGCTAAAACGTTTAATTAAACTAAAATGAGAAACAATGTTATACCTTACAGAAAATCTTATTTACAGTAAAAACTTTGTATTACTGTCAGTTTATTGGTATGGCATCAATTCACAACAATTTTTTTCTTTAGGCACTTTACAAGAAAGCTAAAATTTCTGAAAAAAATATAATCAAATCAGTCAAATCATGTAGTCAAATTGTATTGTGTTTATACATTAAATACAACAATTATATTTATTTTATAATGCCAAATGGTAATCATATATACCCTTAATTGTATAGCATACCATGCATAGACACATAAGAGATATTTGTCAAACAGTTATCTTTGCTTGTTTTGCCTAAAAAATGGGAAAAACCTTAAAAAGGACTTTTAGAAAACTCACAGAAGACTTTTGAAAGTTACAAAATCTTACTTCTTTAAATCTAAAATCAAGATGATTTAATTTCACATTTCCAATAATTACTGAAACGCTCTGTCTTTGGTAGTCCAACAAGAAGACTGAGGTTGTTTTCACACCTGATTGATGTTAAAACGAACTCTGGTTCTTCCAGGAAATAATTTAAAAACAGTTTAGCATTTTGAATTTGTAATAAATTTTTCGTTGACTAAAGACGTAAATACATAGAATCCTTCTTGAACATAGAAAAACAAGTGTTGTTCTGACTTTTTTATTAACAAAGCAAGCAGAGACTAAGAAGAACTCTGTTTCTTTTGAGCAACAAAGTGGAGTGTCTGTCGCCTGTAGACAGCAGGCTGATTATTTCCCTTGTTGCTTGTAAGACAGTAGTGATAGCCAGTGGTTTGAAGCTGGTTAGGTGCCGCTGGGCTGGTGACGGACTTGTGATAGGCCAGTAGCCATCAGATTAATGAGGCAGCTTACGGCATTGGCATGGTCTAAAGTTGTCTGAGTCCTGGGCTAGTGTTATCAACAATGCTACTGTTATCAGGCAGACCCCACAGGGACAACCTGACAACGGTTGAGAGAGCTGTGGATAAGGTCTTCTGAGCTCCACTCTGTCTACCGGCATCTACAGGAATCTGAAACGGGTCCAAAGGCTGGAATTCTTTCAAAGCTTTAGAATTCACCACATACAGTGACTTCCAGAAGTGTTTGTAGTCCTTGAATGTCTTTAGTTTTCTCATGTTACAACTGAAAACTGAAGTGTGTTTATTCAGATTTGATGTGGTAGACCAACACAAAGCAGCACCTAGCAGCACAGAGGCAGTGAAAGAAAAGGGATGCACAGTTATTTTTTTCTTTTCACAGTTAAACGTTTGAAAATATGGCATGTATTTGTTTTCAGTCCCACATTCAAGAGTCTTATGGTAACTCTGGATGAGCTGCATAAACCCGTAGCTCAGTTGGTTCTGAGTCTGGTCGGCGTTACCAATCCCTGCTTTGGATCAAAGTATGTTCATGTGTTGGAATGGCCAAGTTAAAGTTTGAACTGAAATCCTGCTGGAAATCTGTGGAAAGAAATGACAATAGTTGATCACAGATTCACTCTCAGTCAGATCTGACTGATTTAGAACTACTTTGCCAAAAAGAAGGGACAAATCTAGAGGAAACCCACATCGTTACGAGGGTTAGCTTGCAAACTCGATGCAGAAAAAAGCCATGACATAGGACCTTCTTTCTACTTTTGATATTTATATTAAAAAATAAAACGAGTCACTTTCCTCATACTTGATGTTTTTGCACTAGTTTGTGATATGTCACATAAAATTAATTAAGTTGTGTGATTTTAACTTAATGTGTGAAAAGAATATGCATACTTTTGTGCTATAATGTTGAGCAATACATTTCTCTTATTCTTTAATTTTAGCAGCCTGATGTTATATTTTGGAAAATATGAATAATAAATATGATCTGCAAATTCTTTGCTGAACAATAAAAACAACAAACTTGTAGTTTTAGTTTTTGACATGGTTGTGAGATGGAAAGCTACACAAAACAATAATGAAAAAAATAATTAGAAGTCCCCTCTATGTTTTTGGACATCCTCTGGGATTAGTCTGAGTTTTAGGAGTCATGATTTCCTGTTGAGAGCAGATAGAGACGAGTCTGGAGAGGGGAGTGTGTTTGAGCTGATGAAGTGTGAAGAGGAAGAAATCAAACATCGCAGAATATCTCCAACATCCTGTTTAAAATCCCAAGCAATTTAAGACTCTTGGTTAACATATGCAGACCTTCACCCCTGGTATTCCTGTAAAAAATCTTTTGTTTTGTCTGCAGTATTTCTAATACGCAGGATTTTGTTGCTAAGCAGATGTTCTGTGGTTTTAAATGCTGCCAAGATGTAGTTTTCAGTTACTGTACAAATGATTGCTTTATCCTCCCAGCCCATAAGAAAGCTGACCACACAGGTTCTTTTACCTAGAATTGCACATTTGTTTGTGTGAGCACACTTAAGCCTCTTACACACAGGAAGTCCCATAAGCACATGCACAGACTAGACACACAAACAAAGCCTAACAGCTTCTTATCGAACTCATTTGCCTGCTTTACTTCGAAAGTTGTTCTATTATGCTTCATTAGCTTTTTTTAATTCCTGGGATGATTTGCATCAATAGCAGGTGGTTTTTCACTACAGACCACTTACTTAGAGAAAATATTGGCTTTATAATCACCTATTTCCGCTCTGTCTTGTTTATTTTTGCAGAAGAGCAGTTAAATGGGGTAAAAAGTTATTGGGTGTTTGTCTCAGCAACCTTGACAAATGCTCACATGGGCAATCATGAATTATCTTCTGGACACTTTGCTTGTGTTTTTTCTGGGCCTCCTCATTTTGCTGGGTTGTCTAAGGAAATTGTGTTGAAATTTATTGTCTACATTTTGTTTTCCTGCTTGGTCGTCCTTTCAGACTGATCCAAAACAGAACCCCTTCTGTTGATATTTGTTCCCACTTTATGATATTTGTTTTACTTGAAGGAATTTGGTCAGAAGAAATTTATTGCTTTAGTTTTAGACACTAGAGTTAATTAATACAACACTGCCATTGCTTTCAGCATGATATAAAGTGCTATATAAATGTATTGAAAATGGAGGAAACATAAGATAAAGCTGTAAAATTATAGAACAGTTTTATACATATTAGTTTGCTAAATCTTTATTAAGCCTATTTTTTCCTATGTTCATTTCTAGTTAAGCAGAACACGATTGCCAATTTTTTGTGAAAGAATTTTTGACTTTTTTTAAAATAATTGAGCAAACATTGTTTGTGTGTCAGTGACAGGCTGGGCAATAGTAGCAGCCCTTTGTGTGCCACTTTCATTAGTCTAAACAGACTTGCTGAGCTGCAGAAAGGCGCGAAATTTTGCTCTGTCTCTGATTTATGACCTATGGGAGTGTTCTTCTCACCGGGTGCAATTTGATATGCCCTCAATGCCTCTGTTTCACTCATTTACCGGGACCTGCTCACTGCCTCACGAAGGACGACCCCACGCATGACCAACTTCACCTGCACTGACCTTCAACTAAGCACACACACCATGCAGATCTAAAACCCGAGAGTTTGTGTTTTATTTTTCGCCTTAGAAGGATTCTAGCTGCGTACGAAAGCAGTGCCACATAGATTATGGATCTCCTGCTGCAGCTATGGTGTCATTGTTGGCATTCATCATGTTGTGTTTAATTGCTTACGATAATCCCAGTTTGGGCTAAATAAGGAAGCAGTTTAAGCGTAGGAACAGGGCATCCTATGAGGGACAGGATGCAAACAAGGACATGACAGATTGGCATGCTGGGAGCAGACAGTTCAGAATGTGTGAAGGGGAATTTGCCACAGATCTGTGAACGACCTGGCTATTAGAACATTTATTTTTTTTAGAAGAAAAGATTTTCTGCAGAGCTCTAAAAACTGTAATGATTGTGCTAAAATGTTATTTTGTGATTGAAGGATTTTTTTCCCAAATGTCTGTATCTAAGTGATCACAGTTGTGGGTGAAATGAAACCTTTCTAGTCCTCCAGTACTTCTATGGGGAAAGCGGATAATAGTGTTCGTTAATCGGGTTCTAGATACGTTTCACTGCTGGCAGTAGAGACTAGTCATTTGACTTCCAGCAAAGCCTGAATGGTCTTTAATGATAAATGGGTCTTTTTGAAGACGTTAGAGAATAAAGGACCGGTTCAGTCTTGAAGTTTTTCTTTTAGCATGCAAAATATTTTTTATGATGCCAGTAGTTACTCAGATACTAAAATACAGCAAGATTATATCAGCTTGATTTTTTTTCTTTTCTGTCACCTGCATACAACTGTTTTGTTTGCAATTTTTTTTCTTCTGACCTGTGAAGAAAATTTTCATGGCTTCAGAGATATTTTTGTTGCTTGTTTGGATTCAATAAGGCAGATGGAAGCAGCTATTGGTTATTGGACCTGACGTTACTCACACGACTGATCACAGTAATGAGAAGCTGTTTGTGCATCCATAGGTTAAACAAGGCCAATGCAAATCCTGAAAGGAATAACCACAGGTTTTTGTTTTTTTGTGTGTAAAGTTTATGTAGGGCCAATTCACAACAAATTTAATTTTAAGACAGTTTACAAAATAGAGATCCAGTTTTCTGTCAAAAATTCCAAACTCAGTTCAAACCAGCCAGAATTTTAGTACAACTTAATTTAATTACGTTATATATTTCCAGTTGGTACAACATTTTCTATGTAAGCTAACCTAACTGATTCCTCTAGTTTATTGATTTTGAGCAAGCAGAAGGAACCATTTAGTTTAAAAAGAAATAAATGTACAATACAACTGGGCTAAATTATGTTTTCCAAATAAAAATCATTGGCTTAGGTCTCCTTACTAGAGCACACTCAGTTAATCACAGCTATAATGAAAACTGTGAATCTACGAATGAAAGAGACGCAGCCAAACACAGAAACTGGGGTACTTTCTTTGGAAAGAATATATGAGAGGTCAATACTACACTATTAGTTTCAGCTAAAAACAGTAGATCATAAAGGAACACTTTTTATAAGACTTTAGGTTCAATTCAGATAAATTGTGCAAAGATGCTCAGTTCGGATATTAGATAAAAAGCATTTTGTGGTTAAACTTTTGGATTTCAGCTAATCAGAGTCTCATATGATGACAGTAGCAGTTGATGCTGTGTTATAATGCCTTTCTTTCATTGTAATATTAATCTCCTGCGCAATGTCCAAATAGCAATGATCAATCTGATTAAATCTAACAGTTCTCTTCTGCTGCCTTTCATTTAGCGCTAATTTGCTCAGTAAAATCTGTTCAGAAATTTCTTCAGCGTTTTAGTGAAATCTGTAGATTTTTGGCCTATTTTTGTATACAACCAGTCTGACAGCTCAATTCCATCACTCTCTCTCTTTTCTGGTGCCTCTTTTTATTTTAGCTGGGGTTTTTTCTTCATCTACTCACATGACACAATGACTCACAGCTCCCCTCATCACTTTACGTCAGCAGGGTGCACGTACACACCCACATGCTTGGTTTGCTGTGCCAGTCTTACTACATTTCTTCCATTTAGCAATAGGCAGTCACTAACTGACATCAAAAGCATGCTGACGACACTTCTAACTTTAGATGCTTCAATTATAAATGATCTTTTTAATGATTCTTTCTCATCTCAAGTCAATCTGCTAGTCTATTTCAATTAATATCATTTCTATTTCCAGTGGATGTACACAGTGCATTCCAAAAGTATTCGCATCCTTTAAAACATGCTACAAACTCAAAAATTGCTGGCCAAATCCTGCCCACCTTTGTTTAAATTTTATTTTATCAGTCAAATTAAATCAGTTTTTATTTGGATAGTGCCACATTGCATGAGTGTGAAAAGATTTTCAATATTTTATTTTAAGAAGCACCCATTAAATACAAAGCTAATTCATTGAATTCCTTTATGTCTCTTATAAAGAGCATAATCAGAAATACCTTTGTCTGTTAATAGTCATTTTCTCAACCAATCGTGTTCCTGGAGATCTAATTAGATTTTATGTGATAGATCAACCCAAACAGATTATTGTGAAGTAGTATAAAAATGAAAGATAGTTTTCCAATTCTTGATATGTGGATTAAGTTTCTTTTTTGGAAAATAAGTCTGAAAAATATGGCATGGATTTCTTTTCAGTCCCTTTCCTTCTTTACTCCCCCAAATAAAATCCAAAATGTCAATTGAAATGAAAATTCGGTGTTCCAATGTCTCACTTAAGTTTTGCCACTTTCATGTTTCAAGATGAAATATGGTGGAGGATGCTGGGAAAATGGTGAGATTTGATGGAAGTATGTATTGAGCCAATTACAATGCAGTGCTAGATAAAAAGACTGCATTGTAATTGGCTCAATACAATTGAGCCAATTGGTTTGAGCTCATGATAGAGGCTATAAAGGGCTGTAGTCCAAATAAAGACCTAAATCTCATTAAGACTTTAAAATTGAGGGACACTCTTGCTCTCAGTTCATTCTGGCTAATCTAAAGCTACTTTTGGAAAGTAAAATAGAGGTAGATCTATAAATCAATTACAGAGATACCTCAACTGATTTGCAGATGTAATTGCAAAATTAATCTATTAACCATTACAGTTATGCACTATTTTGTAACAGAATGTCACATAAAATCCTAGTAAAAAATAAAATAAATAAATACGTTTATTTTGTTGTGCTTCTGTACAATGAGAATTCAAGATTTATGATTATGGTTGTAAGAAAGAATTTGCAAGTTTCTCTCAGATTTACTCTGAACGCTGTGCATGGGAGAGACCACACTGCTGGTAATCTCACTGGTAGCCAAAACAAAACCACCCACTTTAATCCACAAAAATCTCTCCATGATATTTAATCTCAGGAGAATTTTAACGGGTCATTACAAAACTGAAAGTTGTGGAGGCAGGAATGTGCAGCCGTTTTGTTCTGCAGTTCATATAGGTCAGGAATCTGGAGCTTTGATACCTCCTGTTGGGGCATATTGTGGTTTATCAGAGGGCAGCTCTTACTCTGTGAGGTGTGGCTTGTTATCGCTAAATAAGGCAGAGAATTTTACTAGTAAGACATTGATGTGGGAATCCTACATTTTATTGATTTTTTTTTGTAGTCTAAAAGTAATAACTACATCTCCTTGTTTCCACAAAAACTTGCCTGTCAACACACCATCAATTTCAAACCAACACTAACTGTCATTTTTTGGCTGTAGTGTCAAAGGGTAAGCTCCAGAAGTTTCCTTTTATTAATTGTCTTTGTGCGCGTGCCTGTGTGTGTTTGTATGCCCCAGATAAAATCTGTCAAACAGTGAAGGCGACCCCCGCAGGATGTGGGGCATCTCGCGCGTGGCGGGACAAGACCCTGGGGCGGCACAGCAACACTGTGATTTACTCTTCAAAGACAAGCTCATGATAGTATTTCATCTGCATCGTAACCCTCCTTAACCCACTGGCGGTCTGTGTATATTAGGGTGTCATCGGGCTGGGTGTTAGGCTGCAGCTCAAATAAACAGCCTGAAAAGGTGAATCTTTGTGACGCTGTCATAAATCGATTTGTTTAAAAAAGATAGTCTGTTTTTGAATAACTGCTAACTCAACAACAAACTAAACATTTTGTAAAAATAACTTAATCAGAAACAGAGTGTAGCATGTTTGCCTTATTAAAAGAAAGAAATCCAATTTACAGACTCTTTCTCCAAAAACACTTATTGTACAGTTACGCCTGTTGCAATAAGCAACTAATTAATTAAATGAATAATTAATTAAAATGAGCTTAATAATTTCCATTCTGATGAGTAGAATTTTTTTGAAGAGCAATTTTGTTTACAGACATCAAAATCCATTTTATTTATAGTTTTGGTTGTGTCTTTTATTTATTATATTTTATTTGTTATTTTTGGTTTTATTTTGAATATTTAAAATATTTTCTAGTTCCAGTGCTAATTGTTCTTTACAAATGCTATCAAAACAACTTTATTATCATTTATTCCAATAATTACAGGGACAATTTATCTTCCAGCAAAATTTGTTATCATGTCAGGCCTATGTTATTATATCCATCTTTTACTGCTTCAGGTTAATTCTTCCTTATTGCTAACAATAGTATTTTCCCCTCTGAGTTAGAAACATAAAGTAGTAGTCTTATTTTTATTCAGCTTAAAATACCTCTACTCCCATTTCTTTAGGTTTTAGGTGTGTCGCTATATCTTAGAACACAGCTGCTGTGAAACAACAAAGACTTATTTTTCTGAGAACATGTCTGTCTCTTCACAGGCAAATCTTTTTTTCCTCCTTCATTCATCTTGCTCACCACAGAGCTTGTAGTCTGCAATGCAGAGTCATCTTAGTAAAGCTGCATGAATGAAAGGAGACATTTTTGTAAACAAAAAGGTTTTATGAACAGTTGTTGTAATGCATAAACTTAAGATGGACGAGACCTAACCGTTCCAACCGACAGGCACACTTTGGCAGGCGAAATTTAAATTTCTTCAGAAATTTTCTAGTATTATGTTGTCTTACATCAATGTCCTCCATTCAGTATGCTAAATATGGCTAACAAATAAAATAATAGCTAAAAAGCTTATTTTAGGGAAAAGGCTACTTCTAATGTGGGCAGTAGCTACTGCTAATGTTTGTGCTAATGTTAATGCACTGTGTTCTGATTTTTACTTTTGCAAAAGTAAAAATCAGATGTTTACTTTGTGAGACTGGGTTACCAGAAAACTTGCTCGTCTCTTAGCAAAAGGTTAACAACAAATATTGTTACTGTTCAAGAAACATAAGATTTCTTCTGCTCTTTTAAATACTAATAGACCCTTTTCACATGACGTCAGACAACGGCCATTATGACTCGATGCAGAGTATCTTCCAGTGTGTGGAGTTTACGCAGTTTCTGGACTCTAACTCTAAGTATCTGCCACAAATACAATTTGAAAATATATCACAATTTGCAAACAGATTTTCCTCGTCAAGACAATCTAAACTGGACAAATTCTTCTCTGAATGATACCTGTTTGACTATGAAGATATGTGTTTTGGTTTTTTCTAGCTGTTAGTTGATTTGATAGGATAGCAATTGTAATTTGTTAGCTGGCTAACATTACATATCCTTTCTGTTTTGGAAATGGAATTTAGGCTCTAATCTTAATCAGATTCTAATAGTATAGACTGGGCTTGACACTCTTGACACCAAATTAATAACTAATATTATTTCTTATAAAACATAATCTCTTTTGAAATACTGCTTATCTGCTTAGACACAGGAAACTTACAGTTACTCAGTTCAATACTCCCGTCCCTCACTTCCAATGTCCGTCCTGGCGCCTCGAATGACAAACGAAGCAGTTGCAAAGGGTCAATAGTTTGGGTCATGCAGAACTGATCTGATCGTTTCCATAGCAACGAGCAGAAGCAAGACATTGCCTCAGAACTACAGTGAGCTCATTGTAGCTATGACCTGATCTATGACATACGTTCATAGATCAAATAACATCTGAGGTTATGGATGCTTGTATTTCAAAACATCAATTCATATCCAAGCAGCTCTTTGAATCTCAACACTGTGTCTTGGAAGGATTTTCAGCAAGGCAGAGATGTTAGTCGGCATGTTTTTTCCCCTGGGTTTTGGCGTTGGATACTTGGTTACCAGAGGAATGAAGAAAGTTTTTGACAATTAGATAATAGAAGGATGATGTAAGAAAATGTAAACTTGTTTATAATAGTTTTATTATTATTATTATTATTATTATTATTATTATTATTATTATTAGTAGTAGTAGTAGTAGTAGTAGTAGTAGTAGTAGTAACAACAATAGCAATAATAAATAATAGTATTAGTATTAATATACTAATATAAATATATATTAATCAATATATAATTAATTATATATTAATACATAATTAATATATTACTTAGCAATGTAGTAATTATTAGATTAAGTAATATACAATGACTATATATTAATAATTAATAATTGTTATTAGTCTATAACAATCATTATTATTATTATTAATAATAATAATAATACTAATGACTACTATAATATTATATTACTATTATAGTAGTAATAATAATTATTAATAATACTTATTATGGCATGTTATATCCCACATGCCACAATATTGCCTATCATTAGCATTTTGGCTAATTTTAGTTTATACACTAATTTTAACATACTGAATGGAGTAAGTCCATATTACTGAACATGCTTGTGACTCTCCACATGCTATTGATACATTGTAGCTTATTTTAGCTAAGTTTTAGCATCAGAATGCTGGGTTCCAACCAACATTCACACTTTGACAGGTCCCGTTTAAATTTCTTCATAAATTTTCTAGTGTTGCCATTATTATTTGCAGCAGTGAGTACCACCAATTGTTTTTCAGCATCACCCGTAAACCCAGCTGCCTTTGTCCACAGTGGCTGAAACTGGAGATAAGTGCTTGTTTGGGGCCGGCGTCCCCTTTGTCTAATCTAAAGTCAGGCGTCTCTCCCTGCAGGACTGATGTAGTTTGTCTCAATCTCTGCATGGGGTTTAGGTCTTGACAGCTAGAGCTCCTAATCCACTGTCCAGCCACGACCCAGGAGGGGCACTGATATCCCTGGAAGACATGGGGTCCCAGTGATTAATCTATCAATCTGTGATAATTTACAATGTTGGATTCAATTAGGAAAATTTTAATCCCAGATCATTCCTATCTCTGGCTGGAGTCATTGTAGATGTTAAGAAATCCTTTACCTGCTTATAGATGCTATCATTTCAAAAATTTATATAAAAATATATGCTTTATTAGTCCAGTTGGAAGGTCAGGAGCATCTATTGTTGATGCATATTTATAGTCATGTGGTTATCCAAATGGCCCCCTGTGTCCTGGTTGATGGACTAGAAGAAAAGAAACATCTTACTTCCTTTTGAGAAAGAAACATGGCAGACCTGGCTTTTCATAAGCATACACACCAATGAAAATGTCAAAGGGAGTGAATTATTTTCAGACCACAACCTTTTTCAGCACTTGAATGTATTAACAAAACTACCATAGAGGTTGTGAAATAATTTGAAGACCCATCTGGCTGTCCTGATAAGATGCTTTGCAGGAAGTTGTTGTGTGTGATGAGTTCCTGTGGGTTAAGGGGGTTCTGAAAAAGAAGAGTTCAGTGGAAAGGAGAGAAAGGAAAAGGATGCAGATCATATCAGTCCAAGAATGAGGATATGGCCAATGAAGACAGTAAAAACATTGTTAGAAAAGGACAGGTTCCACATCTGAAGAACACAGAGAAAATCTCAGTTTTACCACTTTGTCTGCCTTTTTACAGTCTCAGAAAGTAATTTTTAATTTTACTGACCGTTCCTTTTCCTTCCAAGACTCGTTTCCTTGTCTGTTTTAGGTTTCAGGATGCTAGTTCAGCTCTGCCTTCTGCAGTTTCAAGGCCTTGGTTTAGAAGGTAATTAGGTGGAGTAGGCAGTGCAAGGGCTGGCAATTAGGTGATTAGACGCCCTCACTGAGTGTTGTTTGAAATAGCAACCGGTGTTGTTTTAGTGGGGGGAGCAGCATCACTCAGGCCTCATTCAGACTGGGAACCACTGCCACTGCAGGGGGAGGAACACTTTCACACACACTGATACTTTGCTGATCAAGTAACAAAGTGGCCCGTCAAACACCAGGATGCCACATAAAGTTGTACGCTGTGACTTTCCCACTTCTTAATACCGCCAGTCCATCGTTCGTCCGCCATCACCCTCCCTCTCTTTCTTCTGCCTTTACGGTTCAGTTCATTCTCTTCCTTTTTGTGGTGACCAATAAAGTATTAACATCCCCTGATGCGCTGCTAAATTTCACACCCAGGCCAACAATATCCATGAGCAAGTGAGAATCTTTTATCTAGGAGGATGCAATCTTCAGCTTACTTGTTAACACTATTACTGCTATTCAAACATCATCTTATCTGCTCCGCTTCACATGTCAGCATCTTCAACCTGAACCGTCTCTTCTGAGTGAGTCTGGACAGTAGTTCACAGCTACTGAGCTGTGCTTTTCAGATACAGATGTTAGTTTTCTGGGCTATATATTGAATTGCAGGTACAATTGCGATATCAATGTGTGGAATATCTCAGTTGCGAAAGAGCTTTGATCCAATGCTTGGAAGCCCAGGACAGTCTCTTGAAAAGGTTTTCACACCCCTTATATTTTTCTGAACAGTTTCATATTACAATGAATTTCTTTTGTTAGAGTTTTATAAAAATAAAAAAAAATCACATTCTTCAATAAATATGTATTGACATGGAATTTTCACATAAAAAGGTTAAAAAATAACCTTCCAGCCACAGAACACACGTTTTTAAAACACCACTTAGTAGCTTCTTTTCGTATAACCTGTATCATATGTAAAAGCCACTTGAAACCAAAGATCTCCACATTTGAAAAAAAACAAAAAAAAACTGTTCCAACAAAATAAACAAAAGAGAAAAAGAATATATTTCTATTAAGCCAGCTTTTGAAAGTTCTAATTTGTATCTCTTTCAAGTACTTATTCACTAAAGTCACCTAATTAATTGTGTATAATTGTAATCTCAGTATAAATCCAGCTGTTCCCTGAAAGCCTCAGAGGTTTGTTGGAGAACATGAGTGAACACAGCAGACAAGTCAGGAAGAACATTGTGGAGAAGTTTAAAGCAGGGCTAAGTTATAAAATAACATTCCAAGGTTTGAACATTTTACTGTTCAGTCCATTATCAGGAGATATGATACAACAGCATCTGGTCAGAAGTTAACAACGTGAACTTTTTGACCTTTTCTTTTTCCATGAGAAAGAAAACTCACGTTGCACCATCCATATGGTGAAATGTGGTGATGGCAGCTTTTCTGCAGAAGATACAATGAAGCTCATCAGCGTAGTTGGGTAGATTGATGGAGTGAAATGCAAAACAATCCTGACAGAAAACCAGTTAGAGGCTGCTATAGCTTTGATTCTGGACGAAGGCTCACCTTTCAGCAAGATGACGACCGTAAATGAACAGCCAGAGCTGCAGTGGTTCAGATCAAAGCATGTTCATGTGTTAAAATGGTCCTGTTAAAGCTGACATGTAAATTCTCTCACAAATTTAGGGCATGACTGAAAATTTGATGTTTACAAACATAAAATTTTTTACTGAGGTTGTACTGTTTTTCATAAAACAAAAGGGTTAAATTTCAGTCTAGAGATTTGCAAAGTTGGTAGAGGCATAACCTTGAAGACTATCGGCTGCAATTACAGCAAATAATGATTCTACATGATTAGGCGACTAAGTCTGAATGATTGCCACACTTTTAAGCTTTTAATTTCTAAAATTAAAAGCTTTTAATTTTAGTAATTAAAAGCTTTCTTTTCAGGCAGCATGGCTGCTTCTCAGCAGGCCATGGTGAGAAGCAGATGATGCCTGGCCAGATGATGCCTCTGGCCAGGCATCATCTCTGCCTGGCCACAGATGATGCCAGGCAGCGTCTCTGGCCATGCTGCCTGAGAAGCAGCATGGCCAGCTTCCGCCTGCTGTCCAGATACATGGTAGGTTAATTTTTCTCTCTAAATTGCCTTTAGCTGTGTGAGTTTCTGTGTTGGCCTGACGCCCTGTCCAGGGTGAATCCACCACTGTTTTGCCTGAAAATGGGCAAAACAAAACAAAACAAAACAAAAAAAAAAAAGTTTTTTATGTTGTGATCATCATGAAAGTTTTGTTCATCACTGCCCATTATTAATACCTTGTATTTATTGTTGTCCTTGCACCTGTCTAATTTATTGCTGGCTGATTTTTGCATAAAGCTCTCTAGTAAAAACATATTTAGAGACCCGAGTAATGTTTCGACTCGGGGTGTTCTTCTAAAGTGCAGAGGCCGGGTCACCTCTTGAGGGCAGGGGGCTGTAATGATTTCCCCATCTGGACCCCTGGGACGACGGTGCTCGTGCTCAGCACCTCTCCTGGACTCCTTAAGTCCGCCGCCTTGTTTGTTTAGGGAAGATTAGCAACGTAAAACCCTTACAACATCCTGAACACGCTGCGAGAGGGAGATGTGATGGAGAAGAGAATAGAGATTGATGGGTAAAAAGATAGAGGAGGGGAGGGTGTGCTGCAGGAGACAGATTGTTTTTAAAAGAAATGAAAGAAAACAGAAAATTTACAATAATTTGAAGTGGAACCATATAACTAGAGTGTTTCTTCATTACTTTTCTACTGACTTGAAAAATAAAAGTATTCATACTCCTTAAATTTACTACATCTCATGTCACAAATATCAATGGATTTTATTGAGATTGTTTTATTTTATTTATTTTTTTACAAATAAAAATACTGACATGTTATTGTATTTACATTCAACCCCCTGAGTCAGTACTTTGTAGAAACATCTTTCTCAGTGATTTTACCCGCAGATCTTACGGAAACTGTAGCTCATGGCCATTCAAACTGGGTGGTGAGCTTCTATGAGCTTGAAACCTTTCCAAACATTTTCAACTGCCTCAATTTCTGGACTTTGCTTAGCGCATGAATATGCTTTAATCTAAAACCAAAAGGTTCAGTAAAAGCTTTTGCAAGGCGCCGTAAAGTTTCTGTAGCGACTGTTCTTGGCGGTGTAGATCAGTGTAATACATATTTATGGCCTCCTAAATGGTGATGGCACAGGTCTGGCTGAATGTCTCCTTTGGGTTGTGTGAAAGTGTCAAGAGAAATGTAATCACCTTATTTAGACAGGTCTCTGTGCATTGTTATTGTATCTGTAAAACAGTTATGGGGATCTAGTACGCATAAAACTCTGCCTTTAGAAAATAAATCACTCCTAAAAGATTAACTTCCTTTGGCTCCAGGGTATTTATTATAGTAATGTTTTGTTTTATGAAGCATCGTTCTACTTGGTCAGGTTTTTCATTATTATTAATTGTTTAAAATAATGCCTGTATATTTAGAATTTGGCATTGTTTTCTTTCTTAGACTGTGATGGTTCAGGTGGGTCACAGGTGTGTGTGTGTGTGTGTGTGTGTGTGCATGCGGGCGTGTGTTTGTGTGTGTGTGCATGCCTGTGGCAGGAAACAGATGTGCAGTGATATCATCGACTGCACAGGTCTTGGAGTCTATCAGCTCTGGCCAGCCTGCCGTCTCGGTGCAGTGCTCCACTTCCTGTGGTCTTATATCACGAACATCCATGATAAGGAGAGCAATGCGGCCGGCCCTGCTTATTGGCAAAAATCAGGATTAAACAACAGAATGAAGACAGCAGATGAGATACTGCTGGTCTCGAGTCCTAGAAATGGCTCCATTAGCGAGTTTGGAGTGAAAAACATCATGGGAAGCCGTTTGGATCCCGATCATGAGAGCAGGAAGTGTGAGGGCTCACTCTAACCTAACTCTGATTGTTTTTGTTCTCTTTGACAGCCCCTGCCCAGAGCAAGGGATGGGGGATGAATTTAACCTCATGGATCATTCAGACTTGTACATCTTAGACTTCAGTGAGTATTCCTGTTCTTCTGCTTTCTCTTTTACCACCACTTGTTAAAAATGTGTCTTTTCTATCTTGAACTATCAAACACGTTCAGTAAACTTTAATAATGATGAAGAGATACTGATACTGTTTTTCTTTTAAAGTTTGTTTTTGTTAAAACCACAGTTGTTCAGAAACTGTTACATACAATCAATATGAGATGTGATGGAGAAGAGAACACAACACAAACTGTAAAACACAAACTAATTAGTTCAAACTCACTATAGGATCATAAATTCACATTCATTTTGCACCTTTTAATTATTTATTTGAAACTTTTGATTGGTAAATTATTATATTCCATACAACTTAACAAAAATTTGAAAACATGAACTGAATAGACAAGTTTTAATTAACTGTAGATTTTCTCTATTCCCCACAGGATCAAAGCTACACATAGAAACACAAATAAATACAAATACCCCAGTTTATATTTAGTTTCATGTCCTCTACCACACACTTTTCAAATCTAGCAACAAGTTTAATTCTGGCTGAAAGCTTCACGATGTTTTAAGTGCAGTCCAAAACTTTTCATGAGGTTTAGGCTTTAATGTAAGGAATTTGTGGATAGCTGTCTGCTTTAAGCCATGCAGCTGTAGAACTGGTAGTATAATAACCCCCACAGCATGATGTTGCCACCGCTATGCTTGACACTGATGCTAGTTCTGAAAGTGTCACCTTGAATCCTGGCTTTTTCAAGGCTCCAACTTCAACACTGTCAAGAAATTGTTGGTTTAAAAACCAACAATTTTAAATTAATTCTACCAAGAAGAGTAATCAAAAATCCACCCAGAATCATGAAAGAAGCTTGTGATTAGGGCTGCAACTAATATTTATTTTAGTAATCAATTAATCTATGAAATATTTTGAAAATGTTTCTATTTTTGTTCAGTTTTGGCTTAATTACTGCTCAATTCACCTTTTCTTTTGTCCATATAGGCCAGTTGACGATTAATCAATTACTAAATTAGTTATTTTTGATAATTGATTCATCACGATTAATCCGACTTATTGTTTGAGCTCTACTTTTGATAGCTTAAAAAAAAGTGTGGTTTGGGTTGATTTTGATTATTGAGCAAATTCTATTAAAGTTGTTTATTATATGATCATTCCACCATGAAAAAAGAAAATATTTAGAAAATCATTGCCCAAAAGAAGTGTATGTAAACTTTTAACCACAGTTGTACAGTGGATAAACAATTTTTACTTAAGGAGCTTTAGAAGTCCCATTTTTTGACCATGCCAAAAAAAACAAACAACAAAAAAAAGCGAACTATTAAACCCTATAACAACTTGTCTGGCGTGTCTTCACTGCACTGCTTCATTTCTCACTGGCCTTTCACAGTGGATGCTTCCGCCTCACAGACACCCAAATATAGTCATGCATCCTGCCTGCTTGGGACGGGCCTGCAGAGCTTTCTGGTCACAGTTTGGCTTCGTGTGGGTGGGCTTGCACAGGGACCGGCTGTACCCGGTGGCATCCCCTGTGCCATACGCACCCCAGCGCCAGTCACGTGTGTCCTCCTCACACTGCTCACCAGTGAGCATATGGCCAAACAGCCATAACGGCGACACTAAGAGGAAGTTTGTAGGTAAATTTAGAACGCAGGTTTGTAACAAGATGAGTTGACACTTGCGTCACTTCCCTCGTATGTAAATGTCGTTGTTTTGTTTCTGACTGTGACCTGCTTTCCGACCACTTCAGGATGATTTTACACCATAGAGAAGAAATCTATGGATCTAAGTTGTATTGCAGTGTCAGGTTGAATTCCCACAGCTGAGATGTATATTTGTAACATGAATATAATTAGTTGCTCTGACTCACTTCTCTTTCTGTGTTTTACAGGCCCTAATTTGAAGACATTATGCAAAATAGCTGTTATTCAATACAGTCTGGAGCAGTCAGGACTCCCACATGATATCAGGTCAGAGATGCATCCTCCTCTCATCAAAGCTGTTTTGTCACAGAACCCACACATTTTAGGTCCTGTTTGTATTATGCTTGTCACTCTCAGTAATAAGATTATTTATCAAAAAGGCAAATTATAACTCATTATCCTTCATTCAGCTAGTGGCCTACTAATGTACATTTTACATGTAATTATACCTCAGCTAATAGCAGAAAAGTTTGTTTTATAAAAGAATCAAATAATCATGAAGAAACGTTAACGCAGACTGTGACGTATTTCATCTGAGCCTTGTGCCCGTTTACATCGCATGGACGTCGCCTCATTGTCCAGCAGAATAAAAGCGGAAACCAATAAACTTACTCAGGCATAAGTGTGTTACTAGATTTTAATATTTTGGCAGTGAAATAAGTGATAGCTTGGAAGTAAAGGTCTGAAATTTTCACAAAATGAAAACCTTCAGTAAAAGTACTAGATTCATCCGATCAATTTATTTACAACAAAATAAAAAAAACAGCACAATATAGCTAAAAGAGAAAGCAATTGTTTTTTCTTATGTAATTCCCTTTCTTATTGATTTTTTTTGTGAGCATTGAGAAATTACACTTTACAGAAGGAAAAGCAAACAGTTTTGACTGTTTTTATTTCCCAGTTCTCTTTGTATTTTCAATCTACTCTGACAGAATCTTTTTAACAGATTAGAGGGAAAAAATAAAAACACCATAAAAGTTCACAGGACAAGATACTATTACTCAACAAAATCTGATCTCATTGGTGAAACAAAGTCCGCCCAGTTTGTCCAGAAAATCTAATCTGATAGAAAAAGTCAATCTTTTCATCATTTTTAACCAACCTTTCTTCCATCTTCAGCCATTTTCTACTATCACTTTCTACAAACATCATCAACTTCTTGAAATTGATTTGCATGAAATGTAGCAATGAATAACTTGCACTTTTTGAAGTAAGTGTGTCTAAAACTTTGGCCTCCTTCTAAGAGATGTTTTTCTTTTTTTTGAACGTTTGTCTGTTGGAACCTGATACTAATTACTCCTCTTAACCTCTCATTTCTTTTACATCATCACTGCCACCTTGCACGCTCCCAGCCTTGGTGTTTGCATTTGTGTTTCTAACCCTTTGAGGGCTTTCCAGCTGGGGTCACAAGACTGTGGTTAACTCCCTTTTGCCTCTCTGTGGCGTCCCCAGCTCCTCTCTTAAACACACGTGCTCACAACAGAAAAACGAACAAAGCAGTTGAGAGGGAGTGAGTGTGAAACCAGAGCCAGTGATAACAATCTGCAGATCAACCTCTGACCTGTCATCAGGTCACCACTGGACCCTGTTTGCAGCTCCCGCTCCTCATGCTCATGTTACGGTCCGTCTTTTCCACAGCCTGCCTCTTTATTCAGACAAGTTAGAGGAGGTGATGGGGACGGCGCACAGCAGGGGGTCTGCAACTTTCTCTATGTTTCAGAATAAATATAAATATATATTTTTTGTTAGTTCTTGTTGTTCAGATTTGTTAGAGCAGTCCCTACACAGTCTGGAGGAAGTATAAAAAAATATATATATAGGAGTGTAGTAAAAGATGATAAAGTATGAAAAGTATGAGTTTTGGAGTAAAAATCCTTCCATTCATCCCTCCATCCACTCGTCCTCCTTTCATTCACGAACTTATAATAACTTATAATTTGTCTCTCTCTTCCTTCATCCGTCCATTTATCATTTATTGCTTTTTCTCTCTTCCTTCGTCCATCTTTTCCTTTAAAGTCTAGTTAGGCCTGTCACAATAACAAATTTTACTGGACGATAAATTGTCCCAGAAGTCATTGCAATAAACAATAACATTTTCGCTTTAAGACAATTTACAAGCATTATAATGGAAAAAGGCATAATAATGCAAGAACACATTATCAAAGATGATTAATAAACATACAATTTTAATGAACATTTAACACTGAAACTGGAAGACATTTTAAATATCCAAAATAAACAACAGAATTTTTTTTTTAATGGATTATGAAGTTTGTGTAAACAAAATTGTCCTCCTAAAAAGGGTTAGATGAGACCAAAACACCAGACTGAAGACTCTTATAATCCAGTTTTTGGTAGAAAGAGAAAAACGATAAATCATGCAAATTAAATTTATTGAACCTGTTTTAATTTACAATGCGATTAATTAATTTATTGTTTGTTGTGACAGGCCTACGTCTAGCCTCTATAAATTGTCTAAATTTTGTAAATAAAAAGATTTGAAGAAATGATGTGAGGTTTGAGTTCCTTTTTATTACTTAAAAAATTGAAGCATTCTGAAAATTTAGTTTTGAATTTCAACATTAAAAATACATTTGAAACCTAAATAAGGTAAATAAAATCAAAATTCCCAGGTAGAAATACAAAAAAAAACAATACAGGAGTTTTACACTAAACGTTATGATTGTCATAAATATTAACATTTAAACACGTTACAGTTACTCAGATTCAGCAGAAAGAAAATTTTTCTAAAACTTTTGACACATTTTTTTCTTCCTTTTGTTAAAATCAGATGGGAACTGGCAGCCATGACGACCAATAGCAACATCAGCAGACCCATCTTCTCCTCGCATGGTTGATGCAGCTGCAGACGAAACAGAACCAGGACTCTGTTTCAGAAAAGCTGAACTTTTGTTTTTAAATCATCCTGGTCGACCGAACTCCGAGGACTGCTTTGGATTTTTCTTCCACATTCTTCAACTGAAAACTCATCACTGACCAAACTGTCCTGGCATAAGACTTCATCAGACAGAAGGGCCTTGCCCTGCCTAAGGATGTATTTTAATCCTCGACACTCGTTGTTGTGGGCGATGACTCTTGTTCAGATTTTCCTCTTCTTTCTAGCCTCTCTAGGAACCCAATCAGCCTATGATAATCATAGACATGCAATTTCTAATTTTAAGCACAGGAATCGACGAGAATTTCAGCCAAAGGCTCTTGAGCGCGAGCGACCGTTGAAGATGTCAAACGCCCTGAAGAAACAAACCTTCAGCTGCAGATCTGAAGAGACTGGCTCAGATTCAGTAAAGGACAGAGAGTATTCAGGACTACAATACAGGGGTGTTTTGCTTGCAGAAAGTCTAAGTGGTTTACTTGTTTCACCACAACATGAAAGACTCCCTGCTGCTCTGAAATGGCTCCTAAATGATTTACAAGACAGCTAGAGAAAGCTGTAAAATAATCAAGGGCATCTACCTCCCTCTAAAGTATTTCTCAAAGGGTCTTTGACACCTCCTATACATTCGACACCTGCTAGTCCCCAGAAAAAAGAAAGAAATGTTGCGAAGAAGTGTGACCAACCTGCTGCGTAACTCCTCTAACTTCAGGGGATTTCAATATCAATGCAGAAAAAATCATTTATCTCACCAATACACATTCTGTGCGTGAGTTAGAGATTATCTCATGAATGCATTTTGTTGGTAGACAATCCTTCAGTTTTCAAATCGGTTCATTTATCAAGCAGATCAAAATCAACGGAAATGTTTGTGTGTGCAGCGTGAAGAAAACATTTTGTTCATTTAAGAAAAAAATAGGGTGTGGTGACAAAGTCTAATTTATTTCAGATTTTGTTGACATGTCTCAAAAGTAAGACCAAAACAAACTGAGAAACAGGCAGGGCAGGGTGCAGTTTAAACATCATACTGATAAATTTCGTTTTAGCTTTTGAGCTTCGTGATCAGTAGATCCAGGAAGTGGCATCTTTACTTCAAATATGAAAATGATGAATCGTTCTGGTCAGAATCTGGAAGAATTATTCTCTTTTTCTCATGTTTTCAAGTCAGATTTCAACTTAGTCTAAAACTTGAAGTCGTCGATTTAAGTCCACTCTGCGTCCTCCGCCCTTCCTTAGGGACCGAGTCTGTCTTAGCTTTCAGTATTGACATCAGTTTGCTCCTGCAGTGGCAGCTACATCTCTCGGTGCCCTAAAAAAACAACAATAAATGTGTGTTTTACTGCAACACATTAATCTCTCAGTGAAACTTTTCATTAGATCCTTTGTTAAATTTGAGTGCATTTAGTCAGCAGGAATTAAAAAAAAACATGTTTTAAGAAATAATTGTTTTTAACAAAATCACTCGTGGCACAATTATTGGACCTTTGTGTTGAACTTGTTTCCTTTAGCATCTGGCCTCCTGGCTATGACACAGATATAAAAATCTAAAAGATATTATTTGTGTTTCCAGAAAAAGATCCTTTTCCATCCTGCCATCACAAACATGAACATGGGCTTTGAAAAATCAGGGTTGTCAGCAATAAAAGCTCCATTTGTGTTCGGCATTAAGAGATTAATTTGTTGAAAATCACCTTTTGTTAATTGTGAATTATGGTGGTGAATTTGTTTCCTCCAAATGCTCTGAGAGCCTCATCATAATTCATGGCATCAGAAGATTACATACCTTACCAGAAAGTAAAATCTGAATAATGATTCAAAATACAGTACAGACCAAAAGTTTGGACACACCCTTCTCTTTCAATGGGTTTTCTTTATTTTCATGACTATGAAAATTGTAGATTAGATTGTAGAAAAACCTGACAGGGCACAGCTGTGAAGTG
>CAEFZX010031513.1:0-12199 GCA_903066825.1 Alfaro cultratus | reverse complement strand
AGTTACACCTTTTGAATGCAATTACTGAAATAAATCAAGTTTTTCAAAATATTCTAATTTACTGGCTTTTACCTGTATATATATATATATTTACAATGTATCACCTGAATATTACACAACGTCACAGCAGCTCAACCTGTTAAAGGTAACATTGTGTTTGAAGACCACAGACGTCCTATAACTGAGGTGCCTCAGTTTCATCCTACAAAACTACAAGCAACTGATATTTCTTTCTTCCATCAGATGATTCAAAATAATAAATAATCCAGTCTTAACAAGTCATTCAGCTGTAGATTTAGTCTCATGCAATTTATAGAACAGAAGCATAATTACATAACTTGTTGTCAGAACAATTACCAGTTCCTGAAAGTCACATGATGCTTAAATGTTTAACTAAATGTAAATGATTATCTAAATGCTTTCTGAGACTGTCCAGGTGTCGATGACTTTTGGCTAAAAGTATTTGAAGCCTTGTCAATATGCCTCCATGTCTGTCTCTAACTTTTCCTGCGTGTTGACATCATACAGTGACTTGCAAAAATATGTTACTGGATCCCTTGAGCTTTTACATATTTTGTCACATTACAACCACAAATCACATTACAAACCCAGTCATGGTCAGTGCTTGACCAAGACTACAAAACTACAAAACTATGAAACAAGTTGATCTTGTTTCATACAACAGCAGAATAAATGATGACTTCTTATGTGATTTCTTTATGAATCTTTTATCAGATTTTTTTCAGAGCAGTTCTTTTTAATATTAAATAACTATCATTTATGAGTAGAGTTCAGTTTCATATAGTTACTTGTGGATCTCATTCTGTATGCCACATTAAGAAAACACATCTGCACCTTCTGTATTTAAAATTGTACAGAGCTTCCTTCATGCAGGAAGCATGCTCAGCACAGTTATTTCATTTTCAACAGTTAGAAACTCCCACAAACATCCTGGCTGATGACATAAAACAACATGGAAAATCATTACATAGTCACACGCTGACTTTTTGGACATGCTCACTTCCTTCTGACATAATGTGTTGTTTTGTTTTTACAGCCCCTGTTTTTCTGCAAGGCTATGAGCATTACTGTGGCTCATTATAAGGCCACAGTAATGGCCTTATCCCGCTGAATACACTAAATTCAGCGGGAATTTAGTTGCACTTGTGTGTTGCAGCAAATCATTTTGAGACTTTAGAATGGTAAGTTACAACAGTTGTCATGTCAGAAAGTGGGATCATGTTGGAAGAAAAGCGTCAGTCTGTGGATCACAGGTCACCCCTGCTGCATGTTACGCTTTGTCTCCTATCACTAAACATTTTTTTGAAATTGCCACTCACTAGAAAATGATAGACATAAATCAAACAAATACAAAGGAATGACATGTGTAGGCTTTTTTCCTCAAAGACAGAAAGTTATCTGATTCTTTCTCTTTATCCAGTCAGCTGCTAAAGCTCCAATTACTGATGAAAAAATTGCAAGTCTTGTCTGCTACGTGATAAAACATAAGTTTGTGACGCGTGATGAATAAATTGACCAAATATTGATAGATTTATGGAGATAAAATATAACCTTCACCTTCTGAATTGGATCAGATATAGTTTCCAAATATGAAAACATTTTCTGCAACTACTGATGAGCTTCTAGTCATTGATGCTATTTTCTGTCAATACAAACAACTGACTATAAACTATTGACAGACTGGTAAGATACGTAAGAAAGCAAGGTTAGAATGTTGTAGAACAACAGCTTTTAAAATACGAAGTTAATGAAGATTTTTGGTATGACATCTTTTCAGGGGTTACATGCTGTACAAATATTATAAAAAGTGAAAGTGGATGGGTGTTCCATTTCTCAAGCAGAAGCCAGGGTAGTTGCCAGTTTAGTGACTTTATCATTATATATTAAGTAACCTTTCAGACCCCCTCTATTTTTAAAAGCAACTAACGACAAATCTAGCAATTTTTTCCTGTTACTCAAGACTTTGGCAACAGTATATGAAAGCATCAGTCATTCTGCAGTGATTGAATGAGCAACAAGTCTTGTCTTGCAGCAAACCCGGCCTGCAGTCAGAGCACAGGGGACTCCCATTCCACTCCATGTCCACATTGCAGATAAAACACTCGTGCAAAGCCAGAAAAACGCTGGCTATAAATTCTCAAAATGCTTACAATTCCAACTCCTGGCTGGCCAAAGTGCCGGTGTCTGAGTGAAATGATTTTACTTCTGAGATGTAAAATCGGGGCTGAGATGTAGACATGAACCAAGCTGTAGTGTTGTAGTCAATAGCACATTTCAACTGCAGTAGCCTCCCTTCAATCTAAAGAGGGCAGCACATGATTTTAGACCAAATATTTCAAAACTAAATAGTTTTTCTGAAAAAAAAAATCATTTTTTTTTTTCATCTCTATATCCAGCTAAATGTTTTGGAATATACTTTGGGTTTGGTTAATTTTCAGAAATGTTTCATAAAGTGTTATTTTTACCTCTGTGGACTTTTCGGTCATTAACAGAAGGCTACCAACAATTTTGTCCATGAGTGTAGTTAAAACATCTCCCCAGCAGCAGGCCCCCAGGGGCCAATGGCACCAGTGGAGAGGTGGTGTATCAGGTGGCAATGGAAGCGACTGGAATAACTGGCTTCAATGATTTGATTGTGTGGTCCAATAAAGAGTTAATTGGTTTCATCTTCTTTTATTTTAATCCTTTAGATCTTTTTATCTTTACTTGATTTGTTGTTTGTATTATTCTTTGTAAAAGTTAGATAAACACAAACTAGTAGCTAATAAAATATAACTCAGGCAAAAAATTATTGACATTTAAAAGTTACTCCCAAAGTAACAATCCCAAGATTTTGTAATATATTGCAACTTCTGAAAGTATTTATTACCTTTTTGTTCTGTTTCTTGCATTTTCTGCTGGTGCTGTTTACTACAAAAACAGATTTTTAAAAGATAAAACCACCGTCAAACAATAAAATAGATTATCACTGTATGCTTAAAGAAACCTCTTAGTCATGCAGTTTATTATTGTTTAGACAAATTTACTGTATTTTCATACACATTATTATTCTTCATACACATTATTATTGTAATTGTGGGTGTAAACTCACATCACTGTGAAAACTGTTCTTTGAGAATGTAGGATAGCACAGATACATGTGCAACATTAAGGAAGGAGTTGATATGCAGGTTTTTATCAAGGTCACTTCAGCTGTAGCTGCCTTCTGCTGCAGGGTTTGTGGATATTCCTGTTTGTTCATCTGCACACTTACAGACACAACTAATAGAACATTTATGCTCATACCAGAACACATAATGTGCTGGTTTCTCTTTAAAGCACTTATGGACTCTCACCTGTGTGAGGCTGTTGTTTTTGGCTACATGTGAGGCTACATCCATTTGGTGTGGCTGCAGCAGCAGTGTGAGTGCATTTGTGTCAAATGCATTTTGTTTCAAATGAAGCAGAAAACCTACAAATACAGATTTATGTTTCTGTGAGGTGAGAGTGCCCTCCTCCGCTCACAACGGAAACTGCTTCTTCAACAACTGATATTGGGTTTTGTCGTGCCCATAAGAATCTTAATCAACATGTGGATCATGCAGCAAAAAAAAAAAAAGTTATCTCCAAACAGAGCTAAAAACGTGTCAGGTTTCATAAGAGCAACAAGGTAAAACGTTAGTTTCTTTCCTAATGAAACTGACATGACGATATTAATTGGCTGCTGAAGATAAAACAATGTAGAACTTTTTTCATGCTATAGAGCCACAAAATGTCAAGTGGACAGATGCAGCTGTTTTTCTTTAAATTATTGTATGACATTAATAAGTTAACACATAGATTCTAAAGCTAATTATAGAGAGAAAAGATTAAGACACTTTAATTAAAAATCCATAGACAAAAAACACCTGCTAACACCTCAAACAGATGTCACCCTGGGGAGAACACTGTGTATATATCTATATAGATATATATACATATATATATATATATATTTATATAGCGAGAGAGAGAGAGAGAGAGAGAGAGAGAGCGCTATGTATATAGATACATTCTAAGGAAAGCAATGGTAAAACAGGATCCATAAAACTGTATCAAATATAATAAAGTATCTCTAAATGACCCCATGATGCAACAAATTCTGGTGACTATAACTATTCTAGTCTATAAATTAAGTCCTAAATCAAGTTTTTGATTTAAGAAGACACAGACTGCATGCTGTGCTCTACAGGTACATCCGACATTAGACATTTATTTCTAAAACTCTAAAGTAAATGTAAGTAGGTATTTTATCTTTATAGCACCACCTTTCACCTAAAAAAAAAAAATCACAAGCAGCTTCACAAAGACAACATGAAAATGGTAAAATAACTAAAAAGAGAAAAAATAAATCCCATAACTAATGACTGAAAAAGCACAGTAATATTTGAAAATATCTGAAGGCAGGATGGTTTGAATGGCTTCATCTGTTTTTTTCAAATTAGTCCAGAATATCAAGACTCGAGATAGCCTAAGAAGCTCCATCAGCTGGGGACATTACTACATGCAAGGCTAGTGAAGAGTCTTGCTCAAGGACGCAATAGTTGAGACAGAAGCCTCACTGGATGTAGACAGACAGACAGACAGACAGCCACTGAAACTTGACCACCACTGAAAAAGGCACAGAAGCTGAAGTGTTTGAATTGGGCCAAGAAATATATGATGACAGATTTTTCAAAGTTTGTATGAACTGATGAAATGAGAGTGACTCTGTTGGGTCAGATGGATGGGCCCGTGGCTGGATCCTAAACAAACATTTTCTTCCAGCTGTGGGTACAAGAAGAAGTCTGCATCTTTCAGAGACAATGATTTTTATGCTCCATCACCTGAATCCAAGTACTTATTTTCGTGGCTAACCAGAAAAAGTGTAAAACCTAAGTTCAGTTGACAACTGTGGGCACAGGAGATATCCAGAGAAGTAAAACAGTCCACCTCTCAGAACAGGCCTGGGAGGCTGTGGCTGATTATCAACAGATCAAGAAACTGATAGACTTGATCAACAGAAGGCTTATTACTGATACTGAAAGTTAACTTAACATAAGTTCAGTAAATGGGGAACATATATATATATATATATATATATAGATATGCATACATACTAACAAAGTGATGCTCCGCTTTAAAGTATGTTATGCTGTTGTTTTAACAAGATTAGCACATGAGCTAACAAATTTGGGCTTTTATCAAGTCATGACACTAAGGAAGACAGCTGAGAGTAATAGTCTCCACTTTCAGTTTTATTTTTCAGTTTTATTCCTTCGTTTGTTGTCCTTATGAAAATCCAGAAGGGTTTGTGTGGTTCATTGTTTTAAGTTCACCACTAGCTGCTGTGTCAGTGTGGGCACTTTCCAGACAGTCACTGGGCCCCTTTCACATACATGGGTATCGCCAGGGAATCAAATTGTGCTGTTCAATGGGCTTCACTAGTTTTTTTCACCAAGTTTCACTGTAATATTGTCCATTATCACAGTTATTATTTACATCTCTACAGTCCTCTGGGGACCTCTTAAGCTCGGTAACTTGGCAATTGCCTAGCTTGTCTACCATATTGTGATGGCATCCCTCTACTAAAGGCCCTGTTCTCTGTGGTGATCAATGGGTATCTAACTAACACGCTGCTGCAATTCACAACCATGTGAGAAAGGGGAAAATCATCCTGCATTACACTGTCTTGTATATAACCCCTGATCTGTATACATGTAAGTGTTTGGGGGATTGATTGCAGGAAAGGATTACCAAAACCATCACGGGAAAATTTTTGACCCAAAATGTTTAGCAAATGTTTCTTTCATGATCGATTCCACAGTGTTTGCTTCAGATACTTTGTAGTTTTTCTTATAAGCAAGAAAAGCTGAACTTCTGAAGTTTATGCACAACACAATTTGCATTTCTAACCCAGGGGCATGCAAATACAGACACTCATTACTGTGAATATCAGGGTGACAATGACACCAGCTCCTCCATGATAGCTGTTTCCCCCGTGAGTTTCATGTAAATATTGACGAGCGCCTATGCCCGCAGCTGAGCTGCAGTGCACAAGCTGTCAGCTTTCATGTTTCGTTTCCTCAGACATATGTTGATGAACGACAAAATAAAAATGGTGCCGCAAAAGGTGACAAGACTTGCAAGCATTTTTTCTTCTATCAAGTTAGTGCAAAAAAACAGTCAGCTTCTGTTCATTACTTAGGTTCCTTTTCTTCTGCACAGAGGCTGAATATTAAACATGTTAGCATTGGAATTTCAGTGTCTAAAAAATTTAGATTACACGGCCGGTCTAACACAGTCAACCACTTGGCTCATGTTTATGTTATCACATTAGCAAAATACCTTTGTGCTTATAAATTTCTAATTCAAGGTTAACCCATAAATTTATTTCACAATTTATGTAAAAATATTGTAGACATACAACTATTCAAAGAAATCTTCTATTCACAGGAGAAAAACAATCATCACTGTATCATTAGCCTAAGTAACAATGCAGTGATGCGACCGACAGCATAAAAAGGTGACAGTGTTGCAGATGATTAAATAAGGCTTGTTTGGTAATGTATTCCAAAGTGTGGCAGTGGAACATATGTTATGACAAAAAAGAAAAAGAAATAGTCTCTTTTTTTCTACGTGTGAGTCTTTCATTACAGACTTGTTAATATACTTTACAAAAATCATGGTGGGATTACCACACCAGCATGTCACTTATATCAATCAACCTCAATTACAGTTTGAAAATATTACTCAAAACTGTTTCTTATAAAGATTAAATTCTTTCATGAACTGCCTTGTGGTTTACCAAAGATCCAACCATCACATATTAATAATAGTTGCTTTATGACAACAGAGCTGCAAAATACCAGTGGTTGTCATGGATCCAGCATTGTACACACCCTTAAAAATAAGAAGGAGGTTTGCTAAAAGGTCAAAACAAAATCTAATTGGTCTTTCATAAATAATTTTCTACTAAACTGGTTTACTAAATTTTACTACACTTTTAAAGAACCAGGATTAAATTGGAATGAATGGAGCTGAATCTGTTTCTGCTTTATTCTATTTGATTATTGTGGATAGGAGTTTATGTTTCTGTACTGACTGGATTTGTGCTTTAACATGACTTACAATGACACTTGTTGTGATATGGCACCATAACAATACATTTAGTTGAATTAATCAACAATCATGGTAAAATTTAAATGTTTTTCACCAACATTACACCTGATGTATGCAGACACTCTTCAAATTAAGTGTCTTAGCAAAATATGAAAACTAAGCACTGCTTGCAATAAAAAATAGACTAAAAAAACAATTTAAGTAGCTCATTGTATTTATTATTAATAGTAGTTTCTCTGAATTCAACATAAAACAGCACTTTTAACAACTACAACTATACCTTAGCATTTAGTGCTTAGTGCTTTGTAAAATTCAGTTTTTCTTTACTGACCTGCTGCAATGTCTTTCACACATAGACACCAGCTTCTAGCATCTCTGAGGATAATTAGATCACCGTTATTGGGCAAAGTCCTCCATATTATTAATAATCTCTCCTGCTAGGGTTTTATTTTTAGTGTTCGGGTTCATGGTTGGCCACTCTAATACATTCTTCTGAACTTCTGAAACCAGGCCTTGAATGACAGTTTGTGGGAAAGTTCAATGACAGCTAAGCTTCTTCTTCTTCTTCTTCTTCTTGTGAGAGGAGGGTGAATGCGGAAGAGCGGAAGAAGAGAGAGTGAGAGAGCGATTGTTTACTTTTCTATCTTTGCTTTTTTCTTACTGTTTTCACTGGGTGTTTGTATTACTTGTTTAATTGTTATTTTGGTTTAGTTTAGTCACGTTTTAAGGGGATTTTGTGGGTATCGGGTGTGGCCGTCAGGCCAGCGTCTTCGGACGCCATGGTGGTTGGTGTTGGTGGTGGGTCTTTCTCCACGCTGACACGGAAGAACGGCATCAAGGTGGGTGCTGGTTCTCCGTGCAGCGTGGAGGAAGTTTGTTTGGCAGTGGGTGAGGTGATCGGGCACGGGAATATTAGGTCAGCTGCACGTATGAATGGAGCGGTGGTATTGTTTGTTGACAAAGTTGAGCAAGCTCAACAACTGGTGGAGGTGGGCGTTTCCGTGAACGGTTTGTTTTTACAAGTTTCGCCACTCACGCTACCGGCAACAAAAATAATGCTGTCAAATGTACCACCGTTTATCAGTGACGAGTTTTTAATTAAAGAGCTGTCAAGGCACGGTAAGGTGGTGTCCCCCATCAGAAAAGTTCTGTCTGGGTGTAAATCATCTTTGTTAAAACATGTTGTTTCTCACCGGAGACAATTGTTTATGATACTAAATCGACGAGATGAGGAATTAAATCTACGTTTCCATGTCAGATTAGATGACTTTGATTACGTTCTTTTTGCCACGTCTGCTAATATGAAGTGTTTTGGTTGTGGTCAGGAGGGTCATATTGTAAAAATGTGTCCCGACAGGGCCGGGCCGACCTCGGCCAAGCCGCAGCCTGCTGCTGCTGAGCAGGTGGGGGCCCCACCTGATGGGGTTGGGGCGGCGGATGAACCCGCTGCTGCTGAAGAATCAGCAGGCCGTAGTGGTGAGGCGTCAGTAGTGGACAGTAGAAAAACGTTGGAAATGAGTATGTGTGAAGGAATGGATGAGAGCATGGTGTTGTGTGGAGAAGAAGTGAATGGTGGTGAGGTAGTGAATGGTAGTGAGGGAGTGAATGGTAGTGAGGGAGTGAATGGTGGTGAGGGAGTGAATGGTGGTGAGGGAGTGAATGGTGGTGAGGGAGTGAATGGTGGTGAGGGAGTGAATGGTGGTGAAGGAGTGAATGGTGGTGATGGAGTGAATGGTGGTGAGGGTGAAAGTGGAGTGGCGGAGAGAGACGGTGTGCAGGGAGAGCAGGAGGAGGTGAGGGGTGATGAGGAGCATTTAGTGTGTGGAGATCAGGGAGAGAAAGGAGAGGTGGAGGTAGGTGGACAGAATAAAAGAAAGAACAGTGTAGAGTCGGTTTTGGAAGCTGGAGTTGAGAGAGAGACAGGTGAGGCAGAGGAGGTGATGGAGCTGGAGGCTTCTGCCCCGATAAAGAGGCGAAGCAAAAGAAAAAATGTGGTGACTGCTGTACAGGCCAGCAGGCAGGCCAGCAAGCAGGCCAGCAAGCAGGCCAGCAAGCAGGCCAGCAAGCAGGGCAGCAAGCAGGGCAGCAAGCAGGGCAGCAAGCAGGGCAGCAAGCAGGGCAGCAAGCAGGGCAGCAAGCAGGGCAGCTGAGAGGAAGGAGGTGTCAGATAGCAGCGACAATGAGAGCTGGTTCTCTGACACCAGCGAGGCATCTGTGACTCAAACAAGTAATAATGAACCTAGATACCCGGTAGACTCTTTTAGAAATTTTTTACAACAAACTAAAGGATTGAAAGGAGTAAAACTTGAAAGTTATTTTCCAAACTTAAGAATGTTTTTTTTCTCCGCAAGATATCATATCAGGAACAAAGAGGTATCAGGTTTTACAAATACAGAAGTTTTTAGATTAAAGAAAAAAATGTCTGAAGCCAGAAAACAATTCTGAGGCAAAATGATGCACAGTAGCTTTTTAATATTATTTATAGTCTTTTTGTATTTTGGTTTTAACCTCCTACCCAGCATGGATTCCTTTAAAATAGCCTCTTTAAATCTTAACGGGGCGAGAGAGGCAAAAAAACGAGCTTTGATTTATCAAACTTTAAACCAAAAGAAAATAGATGTCATCTACCTGCAAGAAACGCACAGTGATCAATTAATAGAGACAGACTGGATCAGAGAGTGGAGGGGGGAGGTCATTTTAAGCCACAGCACCTCCCAGAGTGCAGGAGTAGGTTTCCTTTTCTCCACAGCTTTCACTCCGAACTCTATAGACACTGAACACGTTGTTTAGGGGAGGTGTCTTTTAGTCAGAGCCCAGTTTGATCATTTTAGCCTGGTTTTTATTAATATTTATGCTCCTACTACCAATGCAGAGAAAAAGCGTTTTTTTGAACAAATTGGGGAAAGGTTGGGTGATTGTGGGTCAGAGGATTATGTTTTTATAGGTGGAGATTTTAATTGTACTGAGAATGAGTTTTTAGATCGTAATCACGCAGAGCCGCATCCAGCGGCCCAACATGCTCTGAGGCAGCTGGTCTCGTCTCACGGCCTGGTGGACGTATGGAGGAGGATGCATGCAGGCTCCAGGCAGTACACATGGTCCCACATTAAGGAAAACCGAATCTCTTTAGCTCGGCTCGATCGTATTTATTGTTTTAAACATCATTTTAACGTGTTTAAAACATGCCAGATTTTTTCTAGGTAAACATTTTACCTAGAAGCGCTTACTGGCATTTTATCTTGGCTTTAACATATGATCGGAGTTTTAAAGAGGTTTTAGTTTATTTTTGGACTGGTTTTAGACAGAGGAAGTCTGATTTTACCTGTCTGAGACAGTGGTGGGACCATGGCAAAGTTCAGATAAAACCGCTGTGTCAGCAGCACACTGTCAATGTCACTCGTGACATTACCTGATCTATCAGAGATCTGGAGATAAATATAGTGGAATTAGAGCAACTTAGTGAATCCACAGGAAATCGAGAGCATATTGAAGCTCTCAAATCTAAAAGGCTAGTTTTAGCAAACTTGCTGGAGAATAAAGTCCAAGGCGCATTGGTCAGATCCCGGATACAGAACATCTCGGAGATGGATGCTCCCTCTAGCTTTTTCTTTGGGTTGGAGAGGAAGCACGGGCAGAGGAAGCAGATCCACTCTTTGCTGTCGGACACGGGGCAGCAACTGAGTGAGCCAGGGCAGATCAGGAGGAGGGCTGTGGAGTTTTACTGTTCTCTGTTTCACAGCGAGTACGTAGAGAACGAAGAACTGTTCTGTGGCGAACTACCCCAGGTCTCCGAGGAGACCAATGCTGACCTGGAGCGCCCCCTGGGGCTTCAGGAGCTCCACACAGCCCTCCTCAGCATGCAGGGCCAGAGGTCCCCAGGAATTGACGGGCTCACGGTCGAGTTCTACAAGGCCTACTGGGACCTTCTGGCCCAAGACCTGCTTGAAGTGTACAACGAAAGTCTGCTAACTGGCTCACTCCCCTTGTCTTGCTGCAGGGCGGTCATCACCCTGCTGCCTAAGAAGGGAAACCTACAGGACATCAAGAACTGGCGCCCTGTGTCCCTCCTCTGCACCGACTACAAGATCCTCTCCAAAGCCCTGGCCACCAGATTGGGGAAAGCTATGGAGCAGGTCATTCACCGGGATCAGACCTATTGCGTCCCCAGCAGGTCCATGGTAGATAACATCTACCTAATTCGGGATGTTTTGGAGGTCTCCGGTTCATTGGGTTTACAAACTGGCTTGATTTCATTAGATCAAGAAAAGGCATTCGACCGCGTCGAACACGACTTCCTCTGGAAAACCATGAGGGAGTTTGGGTTCGGCGAGGGTCTTATTGCCAAGATCCAGGTTCTGTACAGTGGCATTGAGAGTGTGCTGAAGATCAACGGTAGCCTGTGTGCTCCTTTTAGGGTGTGTAGAGGTGTTCGACAGGGCTGCGCGCTCTCGGGGATGCTCTACGCACTCTCCCTGGAACCCGTCCTCAAGAAAATACGCTCAAGTGTTCATGGTCTGGTTTTACCTGGTTTTAATGACAATATTGTTTTATCTGCCTACGCTGACGACGTTGTTTTTATCAAAGATCAACAAGATGTCAATGTTTTAACCAAGATCACAGAAAAGTTTTCTACTTTGTCAGCTGCAAGGGTGAACTGGGGAAAAAGCGAAGCCCTGGCCGTTGGCGAGTGGGCTGACGGGCTCCCGGTTCTCCCTCGAGGTCTGTTATGGAAGAAGGATGGATTTAAATATCTTGGTGTGTTTTTAGGCAGTAAAAATATTGTGTGCAAGAACTGGGAAAATATTGAACAGAAAATACAAAGCAAGTTGTCAAAATGGAAATGGTTACACTCGCAAATGTCCTACCGGGGCAGGGTGCTTGTTTTAAATAATCTCATTGCTTCTCAACTGTGGCACAAACTTTCTGTGTTGGACCCACCATCTGGCCTACTTGTAAAGATCCAAACAGAGATGGTCAACTTCTATTGGAACGGTCTACACTGGGTGCCGCAGTCTGTTTTGTTTTTATCGAGAGAGGAGGGGGGCCAGGGCCTTGTCCA
>CAEFZX010031511.1:0-77149 GCA_903066825.1 Alfaro cultratus | reverse complement strand
ATTCCCCTTCCATTGCAAGACCAAAAAATTAAAGCTTCAAATTTAGTAATTTGCAGCATTCAATTTTAGGCAGCATTGGATGCCTTTTTTTTTTTTTTTTTTTTTACCAGAAAACCTCACATTACTTAATTAGACTTTTAAGAACATGGAGGAAGGGTGTAAAAAAAGAGCACTCTTTGAGTTAATTTACCTGGAATTGACCTTTTCTTGAATGTGATTCATATAGTTAATTTTTTCTCTCTCTCTCTGAAAAAATGAATCTACTATAAACCTGATTCGAATCATATTTTTTGATTTTAATAATTTGTCTTTAACTCTTAAGTTTTCATTCATTCATGAAGAATAATAAAAAGCTGCTATCCAGAAAAGCCCCAGGGGACAGCACAGCTTTTCCCCAGTTTGACTGAATTTATCTCATATTTTGTCTAAAAGGACTAACCAATAGAGGACAGTAAAATAAACAAAATAAACAACATCCATGCCCGACATCAAAAGTGAAGTGCAACATTTTCCCCAGTAAGAACTCTGTGTATCAACACAGTGTTGCTAAATTGAGCCAGCCCTCCTCTGAGTTTCATTGGACGCCAGCGTTGCACATTTTTCCGAAGGAGGGAGTGTTCGGCAAATGTCAAATCTCTGAAGCAAGTAGTTGTTTTTTTTTGTTTTTTTCGTTGGACCTCCCTCTATCTCCATCTCTCTCTCCATCTCTCCCTCCCTCCCTTGCTCAGTCGCTTCCTCTCGCAATAACTCCCCTCCCTCTCTTTCCCTCATCACTAGGCAGAATTAAAGGCTGGGGGGAGGGGCAGTTTATGCAGACTGTGCTGGGACTTGTGATCCACAGATTTGATATTCACATTAAGAGAGAAACTGGCTTCTTTGAAGTGAGGGGGTAGCAGGTCCCAGAGGACTGCTGAAGTAGCACACTTCTTTTTTTTTTTTTTTTACTGACACAGCATGGTCCGGGGGGGTGGAGGCGTCAGTGGGTGCAACGGGTTTGGGGGAACAGATTGCTGGGGACAAGGGTGGGGAAGAGCAAAACCCCATCCATTGATTAGATCCAACTTCAGCAACCTTCCTCATGACTTCTCCGCTCACCAACTAAGTCAGGCTCCCGAGGATTATCTATAAGTTTACACCTCTCTACACCCCCCCGCCATATCTCCACCGATATTCAATTCGCTCACCTTCTCTCGATGCATCTCTTCTCAGTGTCTCCTGTGCCGGTTTATGTTTCCACGCATAGTTGCTTTTCCTGTGGCCACCCAAATCAAAACACAACTTTCTGTCCCGAAAACACCTGATGGATGAGTGACAGCCAGATGGCAAGCAAAAAAGAAAAAAAGTAGAACTAGAAAAAGCCCAAAGCTGTTTCTAGATAGAGGTAAGGGAAAGAAGAGAGATATTTTCTGACAGTTCTTTCAGCTAATCTTGATGCGTTTCTGCAGGTCTGCAAAAGCTGGCCACTGGTATCTATATATATAAAATAAAACCCAAAATGTGTTGGAAATTATTGTTAGGTTGAGATTTGCGAGAGAGAACAGGAAGAGCAGACGAGGGCAGCATGAGGATGTGTTTTGTCTTGGGTTGGGCACAGGGGCATGTGGAATTGTAAAAATGTGTGAATTTGAAACATTTGGGGGTTTTGCAGTTTGTTTAGCCCCCCTCCAAAACAATACAGCTTTGAACTTCGTGTGTGTGTGCAAGCGCGCTTGTGTGCGTTCACATCCTGGAGAGGCGTAGATCAGCTGCATTATGCATGATGAAACCTTGCATAGGTTATGACTTCTGCTTCTCCCGCATACATATTCATGCATGGCTCACTGGCAGGGCGTGTAAAATAGTTCCCGCGACTCTTGACAGCCTAAGCTGCAGCTCCAGTTGTGCCATCAGCGACTCCAACACCTTCCCTGTAAAGGCTGCTTTTCTCTCCGGAGCTGTGTCTGAACGAGGCTGATGAAGCCTCCAGGGTGAAGGAGAGCTGCAACAACACCTTCTCCAAAACCATGCAGCACCGTCAGTACTGCTACCAGGCTATCAGCTGCCCATGAGCTGCAAAGGTTGGGCAACAACTGTTCTGCTTAATTACGTTAGCGCGTGTATTAAATCCTCAGAACTAGTTTGGAATTCACATATTTAGAAAAAGCAATCTCCAATATTTTGGTAGGTGATAATTTTGTGAAAAATGCAAAATTCTCCATGTACAATTTTTGAAGATCTTGTGATCTGATTTTAGCAGGAAAAACAGACAGACATCTTTGCCTGTTTGTAAAGTAAAGCAGGACTTTGATGTGGCACACCTTTTACTCATGTTCAACATGATTTTGAGGTAACTGCGTCTTTTTTAACTTTCAAAACGGTCTGCTTGATCAGAGAGTGCGGTTTAAGCATTGAATACGTTTTTAACATTTTCCTGAGAGAAATATTTTAGTGTGATTGTTGTATTTTGAGAATCCTTAATTAATCTCAACCAAATACTTTGAAAAGTGAAAAACTGTGATAAAGCAAGAACCAAAGCTTCAAGGAATTTGCAAGTGAAATATAGATTTTATGAAGGGAAGTGTTTGCACTTTGAAACACTAATACCTGGACTCTGTATAAATATCAGGTCCATGTGTGACTATTCTGCATATTTCATATTTTGAGCTAGAAGTGTCCAATTGCGTCCATTTTTTTAAGCACAGTAAATTTTTTAAGCATCATTAGCGGCTAACAGTTAGCCAGCAGCAGTATTCTTAAAGGAATCACAAATCGTTAGAATATAGTCTCTAACTCCGCCATCCTGTTTCGTATTCCATTAAAACTGCTTTAAGGTGACGTGGTGTTGACCAAAAGATTCTGTATTTCTCTTTTTCACTTTTCAATTATTAACCATCTAGCAAAACATAAATATGTCTGTAAAAATAATGCAAAAGTTGTGGTTCTGTTCTTCACTATAATCTGCTCAGAGGAAATGGTACTTGATTGTTTTTTTAAATGAACTAAGTCTTTTATTAGAGAAAATCAGAAATGCACTTTTTGACCCCTTATAGTTCAATAGCTTATTACCTTGCTGTGTACTTGGTGTGCTTGGTAGTCTGGTTTATCAACATTTAAGAGTGCGAGGGATTGATTCGCATAGGATAACCAGTAATTGGTGGGCCACTGGATGCAGTTGTCACCAGTGAAACCTGTAAAATGAAAACTGCAGCATTAATGCTGGCTCAGCTGAAAATCAGCAACAATTCCTGCAGAAACTTCTTACTGTTCCTCAAATATTCATTGCATTACTGTTTACACTGGCTTATTCAATGATCCATCTTAAATTTTTTGAGGAAGATGTAGTGGGATTTTGGACATTTGTATGGCACAGCCAGAAAAAGTCAGCTAGGCAGTGTAAATTAGTTATGGTAAGGGATGGAGGAAGCTACTTTCTAAATAGATAATTAGAAGCAAGGTTAAGCATCAATAATTTTTAGCTGATTAAAAAAAATGAATTTCTTAACATGTTCAACATTAAACATCATTAAAAACATGCAATATATTTCTGTTCCTATATTTTTCTATCACTGGCGCAGTGGTTACGGTTTGTTTTCTTGGCAGTGTAAGCCACCACACTGGTTGGCACAGGTGGTTGTTAGCGTTTGATCTGCTGGTTTTAAATGGAGTGGAAACTCTGCCGTCCTGGCACAAATGCAGCACTGAGCCTTTGACCACACCTGGTGGGCTGGATCTGTGACGTATCGCTTACAGTTGCCCTCTAACTGCAAAAAAAGCTGTCCCTTTTTTGTCAAAATATAGCATTTTGTGTGTTGTGATCTAAATTTATCTCTCAGTTTTTACTCCTTATGTAACGTGATAGTTTTTAGACACGCTGTTTTTAGTGTTAAAATCTCTGTCACAGTGGGGAATGGGTGGAATACTTGCACTAGCTCATCTTCTCATTGGGGCATCTCTTTGCTCCACAGAGATCCATGTTGTAGAAATAGGTCAATTAAAATTAGCCTTTGCTTTACAACGTGCTGTCAATCAGTAGTGTTGTAAGGATTAATACTGGCGTTATGTTTATTTGCCATTTGTTTAGAGTTTAGACATTGCCACAAAGTAATCCATTGTAGTTACACTTGGTCTCTTTCTGTGATTCTTATAATGTTGCTTCAAAACTGATACCAGAAAGGTTCAATGCTACAATATCTGTGTGATAAACTTTAAAGAACATTTTAAAGTGTAAGTGTGTTATTTAGGAGCTAAACAGAAGTTCGATAACATAGCAAGTGGTAGGATCAAGTATTCAAGATTATTTTCTAAGAAAAGAGTAGTAAACAAAGTGTGAAAAATATTTCATCATAGAGGAAAAAAAATTCCAGCTTTCAAGGTTGTTTTTCCTCCAAGTATCAACCTGAAAGCCTAATAAGTTATTAAATATCGGCAACGTCTGGAGTTATTTACTTTATCTGCTTTCAGCAACATGATAAATAATTTTTTTGCCAATTCTGATTAAGACTTTTTTGTCTTCTAATAATAAGTAAAAAAAAAATACAAAAAACTTTTCTGTATTTTGTCTAGATTTTGTGCCAGGTGCTCAAAGTTTTGATCTCTTTTGCTCAGCTGCAGACTAAATGGTCATATCTTAATTAGCTTTTGTTTGTCCTTTGACTTCCTTTTTAAATACATTGTCTATACTCTTTTTTTCTCATGCATATCTAATATATATTTAGCACATTTTTGTACCAGTTTTTGTAACAAATATCTCCTTCTGGCTGAGAAGCATAAATCTGTTGTATAAAATTTTAAAAATACTCTAAAAATATATTTTTTGAAATTGTAGTTTTTATTTTTTGACATGGTGAAGAGTAATTTTGAAAAACATTTTTCTTCTTTGTTTTGTTGTTGTTTTCCCCTACCACTTATATTGCTTGCATACAGCAGGGGGGTCATCTTATCAAAATTATGTAGTTAGTTTCTCTATGTGTAAATATTTAATAAGTTATAGTTTAGCTTAATTAAATACCTACTTTTATATTACATTGCATCGAATATAGGAGATATGTGGCTCCTATATTCGTGGCGACTGTGGCTGTGTGGTAGAGTAGTCGTCTTGCAATTGGAAGGTTGTAGGTTCGATTCCAGCTTCCTCCTGCCACATGTCGATGTGCCTCTGGGCAAGGCGCTTAACCCCAAATTGCCTAACGATCTGCGTATTGGTGTGTGTTTGTGAGTGCGAATGGGTGAATGTGACTCTAGTGTAAAGCGCTTTGGGTGGTCAAAATGACTGGAAAAGCGCTATATAAGTTCAGTCCATTTACCATATGGGAAATTAAATATTAAGAACCTTGTAGCTGGTAGCTGCGTTTTGTGAAGCTCTAGAAACCCATGTGTTTTCATTGTCCCTTAAGTCTTTCAGCATATAAATTGTTGCATTTTGCACAGGAGATGTTGAAAAATGTAAGCTTTTTTTTTTAACACTGACCAATAAATGAAATTTCTCACACTTTATTAGCCAGCACATTTCTTAACTTGCTTCTGTAAAGATGCTCAGGTAGAAGTTTTTCCATCCAGCCAGCCAACTTTCATTGAACTATGACTTAGATAGGTAGACATGTAGACAGACAGACATGTAAACAGACATACAGACAGACAGACAGACATGGTGTTTGTTCAGACATCAAGTTGTCAGATGAAGGAAGCGCTATGTTTTGGTTTACAACATTATAAAGAGACATTTTTCCTCTAAATGATCTGTACTAACAGACAGAGTTTCTACTTAAAATGTTTAGGTTGATGGTTTGTAGTTGTTTGGTGGAGTTTCTGAGCCTCCATTGAAAGCCACTTTGCCTCCTCCCAATATGGCTGAGGACAGGCTGCATGTGAAGGTTTTTTTTTTAATCTGTTTTCATGTGTGTATTTGTGACTATGTGTGTGTGTGCATTTTACATGGTTTTGACACAGCTTTGACATGGTTTTGAGTAGTGGAAGTTCTTTCTGATCCACTTCCCGCACCATCAGTCCCAGCGCTCTGCAGCCCCCCAAATGCCCATGCCTCCAGGCCATATAATCTACTGTATGAGAGGGTCTTTCACAGCCCACAACCCCCTCTCCCCAAGCTGATAGGGTAACCCCTCACTTCCCTACTTTACTGCTGTCCCCCCATTGGGAGATTATAGATATTGCAATCTTTAATATGGGCTTTATGCTCAGGGGCTATTATCAGTAATCTGCAGAGGGGAGGGAGTCTGACCTGGTTTTTTCAGCCCACCGCTGGACTGCCAGACATATTTTCATATACCATCTGTAACATGTCGCCCAGATTTATCAATCTTTAACCAGGGATCCCCCCTTCTTCTAAAAGAAGCTACAATTATTGATAAACCTCATCGGGTGGATAAGATGGCTGCCTTTCTCTTTGATTCTGTAACATAATATTGATATTAACAATTTAGAACAACAAAGTTTCCATGTTTGATTGGATATTTTTGCATTAATTTATTATAAGAAAAAGGTAAAAAGCACAATTCTGTCAATTCATCTGCATCTGCATTCATCTGTAGTGACACATCATATCTAAAGTAAGCTTGACTGGTGTTATAGAAAAGTTTATCTCGTTGCTTTAAATTTTGCATGGCCTAAAATTTCTTTAAATGTCAAGATTTCATAGCTAGCTATCTTTACTGTCTCTCAAATAATATTGCCCAGGAGTTTGAAAATAACATTTTATTCTAATCTCAAGTCAAAAATGTTTCTGGTCTTGATAGTGTCAAAATCAGTTAAATTCTAATGCTTTAAATATTCCTTGGTTAGCTTCTCAGTGGCCAAAAATGTTTTTTTCTCCCCATGAATAAATAAAACAGCACTTTAACCCAAATGTCCCTAAAAACATCTCTGACTTATTGACCTTTTTCGCCCTCCTGACCATGGAGATCCATGGTTTGTGCCTTACCAACTACCTCCAGGTCAACGATTGTTATAGCGAGAAATAAAGCGCTTTCCTCTCAAACCCCACCCCCAGTTCATCAAACTCCCTGCCCACTGAAATCGGGCGCACTAAATCTCTAACTGCCTTCAAATCTCTCTATAAAACCGTCCTCTTTGTAAAAGCCTTTGGCAATGTCTGAGATATTTATTACAGGTTCTATTATTCCCCTTTTGTGAGTCAAATCCACCACACCTTTCCCTCACTGTATAGCATAGTGTGCCACATGAGGAAAACGTTAACGTTAAAATAATAATGATCATATCCACATGTAGCTGTTTACACATTTCCAAAATGTCAAATTTTTTAAAAGTTTTTTGATAAATCCTATGAGGTGAGCCTTAGTTTTCACAGCTTTACAGCCTCAAAAAGATATTTTCCAAAATAAATTTTACTTTTTTGTGAAACCTTTTCAAAATATCTGTTTGTTGAATGTTATACTTGCAACAAGTGATTGTGCTCAGTGTTTCCCAAAGCTGAACAACTATTAAACAGAGTGGTAATATAAAAAATGAAAAAAGAAACAACAAAAAAAAAACAAAGAAGCATATGAAATGTTTTTTTGTTTTTTTTCGATCACCAGTCGATTTTGTGAAAGTTTGTAATAAAATGTTAATGTAGAGAGAAAAAATACATCGATTTTATGCATTTGGTAACCCAAACTTTACATCTTTTGGTATCTTTGAGGACCTTTAATAAAATCTGTCCCAGACTGAAGGGGGGAACCATTTGGTCAGTGGGTGTACATGAGATAATGTGGAAAATTAGAGTCAGCAGTGGTTAAATACCACATCTGTCCATCAGAAGTGTCCCCCCCATTAACTCCTGTGAAGTGCACAATTCAGAGACCGAGATCTAGACAAAAGTCAGGGAGCAAAATCAATCTTTAATGCTCTTACAGCCGAACAGAAATACATGGACTGAGGAAAAATCTGTTCTAACGAGCTCCGAGTTACATGATTACTTTATTCACCTCTCTCTCAGCTAACCAAGGTGGAGACTTAATCTTCAAGGACCAAAACAAAGGAAAGAGAAAAGGCAGACGGAACAGTTCAGCCTTGTATGCTCATTCACTATCATGTCTATAGGATGTGAAAACTAAACACTCTTATCTCCGTGCTGGGAAGACCACAGGAAAAACAGCAAGTTCCCAGACAACCCAGCCTGGGAAAGTTCAGCAGACACCTGTGGTTTAAATAGTTTGCACACCCTCTGCAGTCGCACGGAAAAGCATCTTGACTGTTATACATAAAGAACACTGTATGATGCAAATAAAACATTTTTTTCTTTAAAGAAAAATCTACTTCACACTCCTCTTTTAATAACTCCTAAACCTGGCGGGGCCTCCCCCCCCCCTCCCGAATTTTTCCTTTTTTAGCTCTCCTTTTCTCTTTTGGAGGTGTGTGCGTTTAATCTGATGGCCTATGAATAACGTGTGTGTATTTGTGTGTGTGTTTTTGTGTAAATATGTAAGGAGATTAAACAGACTTAAATCTCTGCGTCTGGCATAGAAATTCCAATCACATAACCTATCAGCGAGTTCCCTCTGCCTCTGTTTGTCTTTGTGTATCTGCACACAAACTGTATGAAGGTAACAGACTCCTCCCCCTCCCCCCCGTCCCATCCACCTAAACCATCACAAGCTTTAGCCCAAATCCCTGGCTTTTTGAGTCACATGACTGATGTTTGCAGCTGGACATTTGACATACATTTATTTTTGATTATTTTGCAACACGTCTGAAGGACGTTCCCACCCTTTTAAACTTGTTTCTGTTGTTTTGATGTGGGCAAGAGCCATTACAATGTGTGATAACATGGAGTAAATATAATAGTTGAAGTAAAGATGTATGACATGGTTTTACTGCTTTTAATAATAATGAACAAAATTCTTTAATAAATCAAAACAAAAAGAAGCAAGAAATACTTCTAAATGTGTTGATCATTACATGTTTTTTAATGGGTTTCATACTGTTTAGTTGATATCGATGTATAAAATGTAGAAAAAAGATCGAAATGGAATAGTGATGCTTTCAATAAATTCAGGTTGAATAGTAGTCAATCGTACCAAAACATGCCAAAAGAAGAACACAGGTTTTTAGGAAAACACACAACAAAATGTTGAATAATCTATGAGGGGAAAATCCTCAAAATACTTTGCAGAGTTTAAAATTGTAGCGTTATTCTAATTTTACCTTTTTAAGACATTAGTATACATAGATAATGACAACTGGCCCATGCCTACTGTGATGTTTTTCTTTTGTTTTGATGTTTCCACCACATATGACATATAAGTGCTAATGTTTCGTCTGTTTGCCTCTGCAGTACACAGTGAGGATGTGGGCTCTACCAGGCTGTACTTTGTAAATGCCTCCCTGCAGAGGGTAACCTACTCCAGCTCAGTGGGGGTGTCCCTGCCCTGTCCTGCAGGGGGCACCCCCAGCGCCATACTGCGCTGGTACCTGGCCACTGGCGACGACATCTACGACGTGCCCCACATCCGCCATGTGCATGCCAACGGCACCCTCCAGCTGTACCCGTTCTCGCCCTCCGCGTACAACAGCTACATCCACGACAACGACTACTTTTGCACCGCCGAGAACCAGGCGGGCAAAATCCGCAGCCCAAACATCCGCATCAAAGCTGGTGAGTACCAGCGACAGACAGTGATTTAAGCAGAAAATAGAGCAGATGTGATTGACAGCTGCAAAAAAAAAAAGAAAACAGCCCACACTGAATCACCTGCCCTAAAATAGCCCTTGACCTGAACACAGATTGACCTAGAACAGAGTCTGCAGAGAGAACATCTGCATCACTCACCACATCAGGCTTCGGCCTTTACTAGCACCTATTACACAGAGCGAGTGATGAAACACTCCAACATCGACCGCTCAGCTTCTCCATCTGCAGAATGAAACTCATTCTGCAGATGGAGTTTTTAAATATTTCCATCTCAGAAGAAACTAGGAAGAAACTCCAGTCACTTGAGAAAAGGTCAGAGCAAAACAGGCTAAGGACATTTTTAAAGCAAATGCAAGATTTCGTAAATCTATAAACTATATAGTTTAATAGTTTTTTTTTATTACTTTAAAAGCAAAAAAAAAACATACTACCTTATCATGGTAATTATTGCCATACTGTAGCTTTAACATATTTACAGACAAAGTGGACTCTATGGTTCCTAACTAAATCTTCCATCTTTAAAACATTTAATCTTTATGGATTGCATTAGAGATACACAATATCTTAAATTGCAGCTGTCCACAGTAACTTTTGCACTTCAGCAATCACAAAGAAATGCTTGGATGCAAAATTGGATTGGCTTGCGTCTTTCATCTGCCATACATTAAATCTCTGCTTGCAATGCATATATTTTGCCATTTGCATGAACTGTCTTTCAACACTCCTGAATGATTAAAAGTGAAATAAATTTAAAATTTTGTATTGTGTATTTGATGGCTGAGAAGTGAAAGATAAAGACTTTCTCCTTTATAACTTAGATTTCTCATTCCAACATATAAAGCATTTATATGAAAACAAGAATGGAAACCTGTGCTTTAAAGGAAAGGTTTCTCTTTGTTATGTTAAAAATATATCTTGTATACAACATTTTGAGGGGTAAAATCTGAACTATCGATTGTTGCACCTTTGTTGGATGTACAGGAGGCTCCACTTCTTCTGCTTCTGGGTCTGACACAAGGTCAAAAATGTACGGTTGCAGCCATTTTGACATGTTTTATCTTTTGAGTTGTACAGAGGATCTGGACCCTCTGCTATTCAGAAATAGTTACTTGCGTGGGGTTTGGTCTTTGTTATAGTTTTAAATTTTACCCCCTAAAAACCTTCTAATAATTTGATCAGTTTTAAAGCTGTAACTTTTTAATATCTCTGTCTACCATGGTTACCAGTCCATGCTGCAAACTATATAGCAGCATGCTTTTGGCACTTCTCAAACTGTAACACTGAAACCAATTACTAATTGATCAGTTTAGTAACTTTGACAGTGAAGGGTTTCTCTTTAGCAAAAGAGGTTTCTTGTTATTATTAAATTTAAGACAAATACATGACTAAAAGCTACAAACAAAAGCTGCATTTTATATCGTTTTAGCATTTCCTGCTAACATTGCAAATAGTGTTTTGCTTGCTGAAATAAAGGTTTAGATATTAAACAAAATTTAGCAATCATAATCTAACATCCACAAATTTCTACCTTCACTCTGACTTTGTTCAGGTAAACGTATTGTGTTTCCTGGGTGATACATATGGTTAATAACCCCTCCTCAACCTGAAAAAGGGGTGTTCCAAAAAGTTGGCAACCCTAGTAGACACTGTCATCTTTTTGGCACAGCATATATTGATTTATTTCACAAACGCCTGGGAAAAAATCTTTTCCAGAGTGCATTAGAATAGATGATCAATCATCAAACATCAGCAGACACTGCAGCAGTCTAATTTGGGACATTTTGACCTGAAGTTGCCTCTGTTGCTGTTACATTCAGCTATTTTTCTCCTTTTTTTTGGTCTCCTTTCTTCATCTTGTTCCAGACTAAAATGCTTCTGTAATTTTCTTTCATTAACAGGCCTAACCAATATGTTTTTTTTATTATTATTATTAATTTGATAATGTTAGTCTGCTTTAATTAAGCTAGGTTTCATCCAGAGTTTCAAAGAAGAAGTACATTTGGGGTTTTTGGCCCAGAAATACAAGCAAAGAACCCAATTAACAGATACTTCAAACACACAGCTGGATTACCTTTAAACCACATCCATTGTCCTGCTCTGTACCTTATTTCTCTCACTCATTCAGGCCACTTTGGTCCCTCCCCCTTCCCTGCTGCCATCAACATCTGTTTCCATATTCTGCCTCCCAACACAGGCATGAACTAATACTCATATTCGTTCTAATACTAATACAAGAGCCAAGAGGGGGATTTGAGCCGGGACCCTGAGCGAGGCGGCAGCCGGTTTGCTGTCTTCATTCCCACATGACCAGAAAGCCCAGCCTCAAGAGCTGAGGGAGGGATTAGCTCGAAGCAAACATCCTGCCGCCAGCGGCCTGCGTCAAGCCCTGGCACCGATGGCGATCAGGTCACAATTGGACAGAATGTAGATTTTTATTTGGTTCCCAACAGTTTTGCGCTTCCTCTGCTCATGAATGGTTATAAACAAGGATCACTGGCCAACTGCTTTCTGGCGATAACACCTGAAACTCAATTAGAAATACATGAGTTTGAAAATATTTATTAAAACAAGAACCAGGCTGATCTCTTGCGGCTGATTTGTCTATTTAAAGAAGATGTAAATTTTAGTGCATGGCTTCCCCTGTTGCAACGGGGGAATGTGTGCATGCTATCTCTGTGTCTGTTACCAGGCAAGGGATTCCAAACCAGTCTCTTAGCAACCTTCAGATACATCCTAGCTTTCATGTCATTTTGCTAATGAGCTCCTGCTCATTCAACAGAGTGTAAAATATTGCCTGAACCTGCATAAAACCAAAGCACCAACAAACTCCCAATGGTTTTTGAAGCTCTGTGCATTATATCCTTGTGAAGTTCTGTGCACAAATGGTGTTGATGTCATGCCAGCGCTAGAAAATGACTTCCTTGATTGTGTTGTTCAATGGCGGCCTGAGTCATATATGGTCAAAGGAGAAGTAAGACTAGAAGAAATTGAGTGTTGTTTCTGTTATCCTATTAAATGCTGTTCCTGGATAAAAAGGGGGAAAAAATCAATTAAAGATTTATATCACATTTATTCAGTTGATAACATTTCCCATTGTAAAATATAATTTGATCACTCTCTCAAGATTGTCCAGCTCTCTTATGCTAACCTTTCATCATATTTTTCTGCTTTAAAAGTTGGCCATGAAAGTGGGTACATTTTGTGATTGGTAAACCTGATAAAGCTCTTGATTTACTTGTTCTCCCACCGCCGGACCCTCCCTTATTGTCATCAGATAACACTCATGGCCACAAGAAACAGATCAAAATGTTGAAATGACTTTCTTCTGTTGGGCAGCAGGGCTAACCTGTAGAGACAGGAGTACCGTCTGCTGAGTGTACTGTACCTTGAGGGTGACTGTTCCTGTGCATCAAACGGAGTCAGGGGACGTGATGTTGGCCTTTGTTTTAGATGGATGAATGCTAAAAGACCCAAAAACTACCCACTTTTTATATTTTTAACTTTTTTTTTTCCTTTGGAAGAGAAACAGCCCCAAAGTTTTGCAGATTCTCCTCCATACTTAATAGTAGAGATAAAGTCTATTTATCTCATATTTATCTTTTGTTTCACACGAAACCCACCTGAAGTGTTTGTTGCTTAGAAACTCCAACTTAGTCTCATGTGAGACTGTGTCCTTTAGTCTCGTCTGACTAAAGGACACAGTCCCTGTTGAAGTCCCAGCGGAGTTTTAACTTTTTATGTTTGTAATGATTGGAGAGAAAAAGATTTTTTCTGGCATCAGTCATGGACAACTAGTTGATTTGTGAATTACATCTTACAGTTGTTAGAGAGCGTTGGTGAGCATACATGCTCCTATTAGCTACAGCGAGCCTTCATGACTTTTTATTTCGCTTGCCATTGTCCTCACTGTGTGATAAATTAGGACCCACATTCAGCCTACTGGTTCTGGTATAGAAGAAATGGGCCTGTGTTCATTGACATTTATATTCAAGGGAAACAGAAAGTCAAAGAGTGCTACCTAGATGTGCATTGAAACTCTGATGAACATAAAGTTTAAATAAAAACACTGCTTTAGCTACTTCAGTTATGTGGTTTGTAACTGGGCCCAAATCCAGGCAGAACCAGAGGTAGAAAGGTGAAGAGTTTTTTTTAAATGATACATAAATAATTACTAGTGTCATGAAGGAAACGTGATATAAAACTGGTGTGAGTGTAATATAAAATCCAGCACGAAACAAATGAAAACCGGGAGTTTAAATATGCAGGAAGGGTTAAAATGACAAAGAAGCCAGATGAACTAACCATTGGAGAAGTGGTGCAGCTGTGGCAGAAGGAAAAGTGAGGAGGGGAGACTAATTGACAGGAACTGAGCTAAACTAAGGGCCCTTCTACAGGGAAAAGCTTTTTCCTAAAATGGGAAGGTTTTTACATATTTGAGCCCCAGATCCACATGGAAACGGAGCTTTAGGAAACTCTAATTGTGTTTTTTTAATGGGTTACAGATTGAAAAAGTCTCCCTTATCTACACATGCGGAAAACAAAAATGCCTTTTTTGAGAAAACCCTAACATATTAACCGAACCTCTAAGCTCATCTTACATAACAACAAAGGCAGATTACATGTTTGTCCTGTAGTTTATGAGTTTCATAATACATTGTGACATGGAGAAGATGCTCGACTTTGTAGTCTGTCCACACAAAAGACTCCGCTCACACTTTGTGGTTCGCCATTTTTATATTTTTGTTGTGCTTGCCGTGTGGAGGCTTTATGCACATGTCACATGTGCCATGTTCAGCACCTCTAAAATAGTGTTTCCGTGTGGATGAAAACATTTCTGGAAATGGTCTTATGTCTACACGGGTGTTTCTGATACGGATATCCCACTTTAGAAAAAGAAAATCCAGACCTAAGCCTCAAAATGGAACTATAGAAAAGATAAACACCAGCCTAAGAAAAATAAATCAAAATGGAAATGGAGCAGAACACAAAAGTTGTTGAATAAAAATGAACAAAATAAACACAAATGAAAATATACTTTGGTATGTTTTAGGGTTCCACCAACCATTTCAATGGGCATTTTATTGTGGTATTTTTCCTACCGAATAGCTGTTCTCCCATTGACGATTGGACTTTCTAAATATTTCAGTGTCATATTATGTTCCTTCACTAACAGATTAATTTATTTTGAGACTGTTGTACAGTTTTACCAGGAGTTCCAATAAATGCACCCAGGACTCTAAATTCATGTGTTGACAATGGTTATTCAGTATTGAGACCACACATATTAAATTATTCTAGACTTTTATTTCACCTCTGTTGTCTGTAATGAAAATAAGCTTAAAAAATTCTATTAAAAGATCTATTATTCTTTGTGTGTTTGCAGTTTTCAGGGAACCCTACACTGTGCGGGTGGCGGACCAGCGCTCAATGCGGGGCAACGTAGCAGTGTTCAAGTGCCTCATTCCTGCTGCCGTGCAGGAGTATGTCAGTGTTGTGTCCTGGGAAAGAGACACTGTTTCCATTGTTCCAGGTAGGAAATCAAATAGCTGATTGTAATTTTTTAAATTTTTTGTGCGTTGGAGATTTTGATTATTTTGCATTTCCTGGATGTGGGAATGTCTTTATCCTTTATGTCTCTGATTTTGTGGGAGGAGGGTTTGATGCAGCGCTCTGCTTGACCGAACTCCTAACGTGTGTCTTCTGTCTGCTTACCGTTCTGGATCACTGATCTGGTGGCCCTCATCCTCCTCCTCCTGTTTTTTTCTTGACATTTCCCTCTCTCTGTCCCTCCTTTCACCGCTTTCCTTATCACACTCAGTTTTCCCCAGCTAATGTCAAATCCTGCACTTAATTGAGCTTGACACTAAAGAAAACGAGAGACAGACTCTCTTCCAAAAGTCCCACCGTTTCTATTTCTGTCCACTCCCTGCTTGTCTTCCCACCATGTCCTTGAAGAACAGGGCCACAATTAGAGACACAAGATGTCAATAGGACTGGTGCCCTCACATTCATCTTCATTAACCTCATTTGGGTGTGAGTGTGTCTGACAGGGAAAGATACAGAAAAAAGTTGAGCTTGATGTTATATGCAGCACTTTGTGCATTTTAATTTTTATGTTTGGGAAGAATGCAAGCTTTATTTTCGCGATCCCTTTGCAGAAGACAGAAATTAGTGGGAAATAAGAGAGACGCAAAGAGGGTAGTAGGGCAAGAATGGCCTTAGGTCCTGAAGCAGATGGTGTTTTACTTCATATGTATGCAAAACACATTTATACCATGTTGCATTTGTATTGTATTTTCATTATAATTTCATCTATTTTTTTTTTATGGTTTAGCTTTTTGGTATCCAAGCACAAAGTAAAGGAGGTTATTAAATTGTTTTCATGTTTACAAAGGATAAACATTGTGGGAGATGCTATTAAATTCATTTCCTCCATTCTTCCTTACAAAACAGCTCAATCTCTGTCTCGCTGCTAGTTGATTGGTGTTAGCAGCACTTTTCAAGTCCAGACACAAAGCTTCAATAGGATTGAGATTCTGGTTTTGATTTGGACACTTCAGAACATTAACCTTGTTGTCTTTGAGCCACTTCTGTGTTACCCTTCCTTTGGGACCTTGTTTTGCTAGAAAGTAAATGTTCTCCCAAGTCACTTGGCAATATTTTCCAATCAATCTTGACCTTGCAGGGCTTGCTGCTAAGAAGCGTCTTCACAGCATGATGTTGCCAGCACCATGAAACATGGTATAGATGGTTTAATATGTGCCTAATGAATTTTAAATTATTGTTTTGTCATAAATGTAAAATTATATTCAGTAGAATGCTATGTACAAAACTACGGAAAGAACAAAACATTTTTATAAGCACTGTAGATGATCTAATTTGGATGTGTCATTTCTGAGTGTATTTACGGTCCCTGTGTATGGGTTTGTGAGGCTGCTGTGTGTAATTAGGGGTATATAGGTCAGTTGATGAGCAGTGAGTGTGAGAATCAGATGCTGAACGAGACGAGTTGCACACTGAGCTCAGCTTACATTTGTCTTCGGCTGTCAGAAACGTAGCATATTCCAGTGAATCTGAGTCAGAACAATACATAGAAACATAAACGTACAAACAAGCAAATATTTGGGAAACATTATTGATGCTGATCTCATGCTTCGGTATTAACCATCACCGAACTGTCTTTGTGCTTCATCCTGGTCTGCTTCTCCAGTGAGGGTCTCTCTGGATAGATCTAATGAAGATGTGAAAATTAAAATTGATTTTGTGACTAAAAGCTCTGTGTGTGTATGTGTTTGTGTGCGTGTGTGTGTGTGTGTGTGTGTGTGTGTGAGCGGCTGACTGCGTGTCTTGCCTGCCACAGTCCTGTCAGCTGGTTTTAAGAAACACAGCAGGAGGTGTTACAGCTGATCCGCAGAGAGTAAATCCACTGTGTAAAGGTGAACACGTCTGCTTTTTCTCTGCACACAGTTGGGTCATTAATTTAATAACTTTCCTTTTTCGTATTTAATGAGAAAACTTTCTAACTTTGCTCTTGGACCGTGAAATAAAATTGATTTCATGAAATATGAGAGTTTTATTTGAGCAATAAAATGAATAAATATTTTTAAAATGATAGTGATGAGGCTTGTCTAACCTATTACATATAAGGATGTTAAGAATAGGCATTTCCCAAAACTGAGCCTCAGTTCATACCTCATTAACACCTAAGTCACATACAGTGGGCCTCCACTGGTTACAGTTCAGTATTCACAGATTCACCAGATGTCTTTTTCTAAAACATTCAAAGAAAATGCAGTTTGGAAGCTGAACTATCTATAGGTCCAATTCTACTTGAAGTACTATTGCCTGGCGTTTGAAAACCAGTCAATACAATTAATTTTTCCAGGAGCTTATGGGCTGTACCTTCAAGAATGGAGTTAAGGAAGACTGTAGATGTTAGCTTCTACTCAAGAAGCTAACATCTAACACTGTTTTCCATTGTGTTTATTAATACATGTTACAGTACTTGATGTTTGAACTATTAAAATAGGTAGATATAATCATTTTCAGAGGGGTATCAAGTATTTGAGTATTTTAGTGGCTGTGGTCCTAACCCCAGTCCACTGCATGCTCTTAAGTAACACTAGATATTATATTATCGACATTATTACTGCATAGAAATCTACCAATCAGAGATCTGTGGACAATTGCCCAGCTCTGCCCAGTTTCACTTTAGCAACAATGTTCTAATAAGTCTGTCTGGTCTTAACTACTTGTATTAGAATCAGAGGTGTGTGTGAGACAGAAAAGTTGCTGTAATGACTACGTAGAGTTGAAGTTTTAGACTTTCTTTTGCATATAATCACAGCGATTAGCACGGTAAAACTTATATCAGTTCCCATGCATATTGTCTAGACAATGCTGGCTTTACCTTCACTAAGACTTCTAAAAGACTCCCAACATTTCCAATTTCAAATTCAACTTCAAAGGGCAAAAGGTATTTTCTCAAATCGACATTTCACTAAATGAAGTATAATGACCATAGTATAAGTCTAACTCTAGGTTGTATCTGCCTGAATGAACAGTCCTTATGCTTCAATAGAAATTACATTTTTCTTTTACATGACTTTTTATATCTGTGTTTATACAGCTGATAATAATGAAAATAGCTAATAGCTAGCAAGGCTAGAGCGTGCGACACAGACTTGACTCCTCGATTCAGCCATCATAGGTTCGAGTCCCGGCCCAAAGGCCCTTGGTGAATGTCTTCCCGGAAATGTCTAACTGGAAATTTTGGGGCGCACCTCCAGTTTTGTGATTGTGTAGCAAAGACAACTGTTGTTCAGGAAGTTGCAGACTTTCCTGTCCAGTTTCATCATGTATCCTAGTTCTGATTTATAAAAACCTTGAGTTTTATTGTAATTGTAGTCATCAAGAGGGGCTACAAGATAGTTTCTACATTCCTTACTGATTTTTCTCCATTTGCTAATTATTTAAACTCGATTTGATTTAGTTGGGGTCTTGAGGTCTTAGAGAACCGTTGCCTTCAAAGGAAGATTTGTGCCGTGACTGACCTGAGGCGCAGTTCATTCCTCTAGCTCGCCTCTAAAATTTCCCACCATCTGGACACAACATAACGACAAGCAAATGCCTAGGCAGCCCTGCTTCTACTGAATTAAAAATGCTAATTCCCCACCTCAATTTCTCTCCATACCTGCACGTCTTTCATTTTTTTCTTTCTTTTTTTTTTTTTTTTTTTTACAGTGGTGTCATTATGTGCGGACACTGATCATTAGCACCAACATACCGGTTGGAAGGTGGAGTTGATGACATAACACAACACAGCCGTGTGCCCTTTGACCCCAACAGGTTCCGTTTTGTCAAACACACACGTTACCCATCTGGTGCATTGTGTGTGTTTGTGTGTGTGCGTGTCCCCTCGCCTGTCCCACTTTCACGTCCAGCCAGGACAGTGAGTGGGGTTTAACAGGGGAGGGGTGCAGGCAGACTGACCTATTTCCCTCGCACTACGCCATCCCATACTGTACGGTGCCTGCAGTTGGGCCTTGCATGTGTGTGTGCGTACGATGAACCCTTATGAGACAAGGGAGTCTTGGTAGTCTAAGTGAGGATCTGAAGCAGGAGAGCCGGAGCAGGGACAGAGACAGAGGGTTTGTGGACAAGAATAAAAATAACAGTGATGCCTGCAGATCCAGGCAGCCAGTCTAACTAGAAGAAAGCTAATGAGAGGCTCCGATGAATAGAAACAGGACCAGCAGATGGTTGCAGCCACATGGTGGTCCACAGAAGATTCCCCCGCAATGCTCTATGTAATCCACCTGCTACACAGTTTGCTCATATTTATGCGTTTGCAAAGAAGTCATATGATTTACATGAAATCTAGTCCAACAACAGAAGTCCTCATTGTTGAAGGCTGGGTGAATTTAATCAGTGGAAGTGTGTAAATGCTGCATTAAGAGGCCCTGTAGTGCAAACTTAGATTCTACAGGGACTCACCAGGTGGCGAGGTCACTTACAGGCTACATTACAGATCGATTGTTTGTCCCTCGGGTCCCAGTTTGATGTTAGGCCGTTCAATAGACATGACAGCGTGCAGCCTATAAACACACATCCATTCAAACAACTGGAAAACAACAGGCAAGCTGATCAGCAGAGAGTGTGAATAATTCTGTGAATGGCCTTTGAGATTAGATTTTCATTCAGATTTAAACCTTAAAATACTCAATTTAAAAAAAAGGGGGGAAAAAATCATGAATTGCATCATAAAATCTTTGGATTGATATACTTTAACTTTGACAAAGTCTCTTAAATTTGCCAGCATGTTTCTTTTGACTGGAAGTAATATTAATATTTTGGATTCTTCCAGTCAAAGTCCCAACTTGAATCTGGGAGAATCTGAAGTGAGTTAATGCTTTGCGGTGATGGCCTTCACGCCAAAAAGACTTTCAATTCATCACCAAGGACAGATCAATAAAATACTAAACGAAACATGCAATAATTTGGTCACTATTTATAAGATGGGTTTAAGCGCTGCAACCTCAAAGAACAAGGATTTAAATAATTTTAAACGTAATTTTTTTTATTTACATTTTACTTTCCCCCCAAAACTTATACTTGTTTTTTTAATTATTATTATTTTTCAAATCTAAATCTGCCTGAAACATAAATAATAATTGTTTTAACTTTACGTTGTCTTGTAAGCATGATACAAAACAATTCACAAAAGTTTCCTAAATGACAAAATAGGTTCAAAGCTCTTTGCTCTCCCATGTTTCTGTGTATTTTCACCTAACACCTTGATATTTGGGTTATGCACAAGCTGTGTAAGGTGCCTGTTCACTGATTAAAAAGTGATTGTCATGAGGCTTTACAGAGGTGCAGCAGAGAGGTGACAGAGACCTCATGGAGAGCAGCGGCTTGTGAGGACACAGTTCTGTTTGTACTGTAAATCTGTGCCTGTGCACTCAGAGCAGGAATACATTAATAGATACACTCGTCTGGAACACCGCGGACTCTTGTAAACAGTTGTCTCACACACACACATGCACGCGCCTCCAGAAAGTACAAGCAGTACAAAGCACAAACACGCATTGCTCTCAAATCCAACATAGTAAAGCCATTTTCAGGTTTTGCATGAGGCGGCCTGAATGCGGAGTACTCATTAAACATTAACTCGGGACACATTAAGGCAGAGCTCTGCCCCGCTGTGTGACGGCTGTCCTGTTGTTGTTGTGTTCGGGCTGCCTGGGTGCATCAGGGCGCTGTGTGACAGAGGAGGACGGAGAGCACGTGGCATCCCCAGGGCTCTTGGAACACAACCCTATCGACCATTGCCTCCCCCCATCATCATCGGGTCGCACATCATCCTTCTCCCGCCTCTTCTCTGCCTCTGTCCCATGTGGCACGCAGCGGGGCACAAGGTGGGGGGTTAGTGTCAGGACTTCATCATGCAGATGAGGGTGCGGCTGCGCACATGCAAACTTATCCCACATGCGCTGAAATTTAGCTCTGATTTCTGATTTTGTCTGAGAACATGAGAACAAGTAAATGATTGCCACTTGATGTATGGGTTGTTCACCTCTGCCGCCTTCTCTGGGTATTTTTGCCCCCTCTCTTATTTGCCCCAGTGTGCTGAGAGCAGAGCAGGAGCAGATGGAGTGCTGGCAGCCATCTTTTACTCAGTTAGGTTGAATAGGCACGTGGGTGGGTGTGTTAATTAGCACAGATAAGCGCGTGTGTCTGCATGCGTGTTGCCTGTGTGTTCAAGGGACACAATAGGCATAATTATATCTGCTTGAGAGGCCCAGTTGTGTGTGTTTGGGACTGGGGGGGCTAGAGATGGGAAATGGGGAGTGGGGTAGAAGAGGCGGAGTTCAGCAATGACCCAACTGCAGGCTTTGTGTGTGCAGAGCAGAGGGCTGACAAGTGTCGGCTATTATTGACTATTTACACACTGCCACACTCGCCTGCTCGCGTGCATTTAACTCGCATAATGCACGCACTCCATCGTGGCTCGCAGTCGCTCCCCTCTGCCTCCGCTGGCTTTGTGTCTCCGCCGAACACAAAACGGGTGCTGCGCGGGCATGTTTACAGTGTGTCAGTGTATCAGTGTCACTCACTGTAAGAGGAAAAGATGGGAAAGCCCCCTGCGAGCACATCACTCTGACAGGAATCTGGCCACTATATTTTCTTCCAAGCCAAGAAGCGTCGGTACGGCAACTGAAAGAGAAAGGGAGCCAGTACATTTGGAAAGGCTTAAAGGAAATGAAGATTTCATATAGAGTAGGAAATTATTCTGTTTGGTTATTGAAGTTGGTTACAAGCGATCACAAAATCTGATGAGTAGTGTAAATTCAGATCTACTGATGTCTGCTTTTCATTGTTTTACACTGACCAGAAGTTTCAAACCTCAGTTGTCAAATTGATGCTCACAAAGTCCACAAAAACCTTGCAAAACTATTTAAACATTTGAGTTTATTTCTTGAATCTTATCTTTTTACAGTCACAAACTTCAATTTTAATTTATGTGGATTTTATGTGATAGATTAACACAAAGTGGTGATTAACTGTGAAACTGAAAGAAAATAAAACTATATATATTCCACTCTTCTGTAAATATCTGGAGAAGTATAAAACAGTTAATCTGCAAAGTTGAACATCCCACAGAGATCTCTTCAATCTTTTGTTTTAAATTGGAAATTGTATGGTTTTTTTTTATTCTAGTCCACACTTAGTCAACTGTATTGGTCTCTCACATCAAATCTCAATAAAACGTGTTATGTTTATGGTTGTAAAGTGTGAAAATGTTGACATTTTTGAAAAGTAGAAATAATTTTGAGAAGTGCTGTGTGTTCAAAAACACAACAAGAGTGTATTTTCTTTTGAGAGCCAATTAGTTGCATCTTTATTATGAGGTCTTGTAATTTCAGTCAGGTCAAGCCTGTAAGATTAGCATCGCTTGTACACTTTTTACGTTCTAAATTTTCTAAAAATTAGGTAAACGATTTGTCCATACTGGGGCTGCAAAGGATAGACACTAATCTTCATTGTCTTTAAGAAAAAGTGAAAGCAGGAAGGCTTGTGTCGAGGCTTAAAGTAAAAGAGGTGAAGGGTTTATGTGGCCTGGAGTGGGAATAGGATTTAAGTAAAGAGGTTTTACCCCCTTTTCTTTGGCTCCCTTCCATGCTTTTGTTAAGGCTAACGAAAGACGGATTAATGCGAGGAGATTATGAGCGGCTCTGCTAGGAAATTGTGTTTAAGGAAATGTTTATTTACTGAGACAAAGGAAAGCGTGGCAAGAAGTTTGGATCTGGTTTTCAATCTTCACGTCTCTTTCTATCATTATGGAAGGCAGTGTTTTTTATTCTAATCCTGGCTTTAGAAAGAGCTTTTCAACTTGCAAGAGTGTTTTATATGAGATTTAATGAGATGGTCACATGGACTAAGTCTTTCTAAAATGGACAACTTCATATTTATGAATAGCCACATTTATAAATAACTCCCTTTTAATTTATCTGACACCACTGATCATCTAGAGTCTGGGAGGAATCGTGATCAGGGATTGAACAGGATCTCTGGAGGTTATCCAGGCACCATGTTCCTACATGACCTCCCAATCGGACCTATTGATTCTCCGCACTATAAACTGTCCAAACGTACAGATGGGTCAAGTCAACACTGCTGGCTGAGATCGACTGTAATGGATAGGAAGATGAGCAGCACACAAACCAGAAAGGCTTGTGCGAGGTTAACGTGACGGAAGAGGACAGAGTTGTTTCTCAGCTGTTGTTTGTGGATTAGCTTGTACATACAAAATGTTGCATGTATACAAGTCAATAATTCAACATTCTTCAGCACATGGTTAGTTTTCTTCTCTGCAGTCAAAGTCTGTTAGGACTATAATCAGCTACAAACAATAAAAACCTGTTAGAACCTGGGCTGCTCCCTTTGCAGAAATATGTTCATATTTTACAGATAAATGGTTTTTATCAACCAAAAAGTGGCAACAGAATATAAGAGGAAGTGATTAAATGCATTTAGGGTGCAAGGTAAGGCCAGCCTGTATGGCACAATGGTATGTAAACACAAAATAAATATGATATTAAAGGTGCAATATGTAACTTTGACTGGAAAAAAAGGAAAAACGTTTATTTTTACATATGTTAAAGCTGTCACCATCTGTTATGTAATCTGTGAAATGATCAATTTCCTCCAGACAACTATTATTGCAATCTGAAAAAATGCAACGCTCCTCACCAAATACAACCAATTAGAGCCAGGAGGAAGGTCTTAGCGCTGTCAATCATCCTCATGCACTCGCTGCTAAATGTGTTAATGGCGGAGAAGCAACTTACCATTACAGAAAAACTGTTTATTCATGATAGGCTATGCTAGCTGTAGCAGAGAGAGCAAGGAGGGGAGAGAGGGAGTGAGGATAGAGGAGCACCACACTGAGGGTGATTGACAATGCTAAGACCCTCCTTCTGGCTCTGATTGGTTGTTTTTAGATTACACTGGAAGAAGATTTTTCACAGACTATCTGTCTCATACTATACTCTCACTGCACAGTGACAGTTTCAATAAAAGTGTGAAAAAATATTTTAATAATAAAAGTTACATACTGCAACTTTAAATAGAAATTTTAACTATAAACATTCAAAGGAGACAACAATAGTAGTTTGTTGCATCATGCAAACTGAAGTGTATTCTGCCAAACACTATCAATCAGTTTTTTACCTGTCAAAACACACAGAATCCTGAAAGCAAACTGGGATGCCCAGACCAGTTGGCATATGGGAGGAGATTATTGCCCCCGCAAGGCGAAGATTCAAAATGTGCTAACAGTGAACTGCACATGTCAAGCAAACATGTACACTTTTTGTGAAGTGTCTTGAGATGGCATTTGTTAAATTGTAGCTATATAAATAACTGAACTGAACTGAACTGAAAATCAACCGAAATTGCTTTTTTTCCCCACATTGGACCTTTATACTCTGCAATTGGTATTAAAGGTGTAAAGATTTTGTGAGAAGTGGTTTGAGTTTTTGTAACAGCTTGATAGTGTGAGTTCCTTTGAGTTGTTTTGAAATGACAAAAAAAAAAAAATACAAATCAAGCTGAAAATTATTGATACAGATTTATGTTTAAGATAATCTTTTTACCGAAATATACTATTTGAACTACATTTGAAAACCAGAATCCTGTCCTGACTTGAACCTGATGAGGAATTTCTGGCAAGTACTAAATATTAGGGTGATGGCAGGGAGGAGAGCATCTCCACAGAAAACTAAACTGTTACTATTTCTCAGAATTGTATCCCTTATTAGAAATAAACTTCTTTATATTACTCTTTGGTCCTGTTTGTATCAAGAGTCATTTAGCTGTCCTTCTGTGGTGTGTCACTGTCTGTATTCATGTATGTATGTGTGTGTCTAGCGGTATTTATGTTCTCTGTCGTACTGCGTGTCTCTTTGCTGGGCGGTGACACTCCTCTGCCACCAGCGCTCTAATAGGGAGAGACCAGGCGGCTCACTCAGCGCTGCTAATGCAGCTCACTGCCCCAGGCCATGGGCTAAGCTGGACTACACTGCATCACACACAATCAGACAAAGACATAAACAAACTACGGATTCTTTGTCTTATTTGAAACTAGGTAAAAAAATAAGGTAAAGAAGTGAGAGCTTTGTGCTGTTGGGAGCTTGCTTTGCGGCACACTTTTAAAGTCTTGCGTTCCTTTCGAATTTAGATTTTGGTGCACAGACAATTAACAGTACAGTAGAAGTTAATGGGACATCCTGCAGAGGGTAGGTGTGTGGACTGTGGCAGCACGTGTCTGTATGATTCTGTGTGTTAGGATGTGTGTGTATGTAGGTTTTTTTTTTTTTTGTCTCGTGGGACTCTCATTATCACTGCTGTCCCAGATGTCACCCAGCACATGAAACACACGTCATGAATAATGGAGTCCTATTTCTACATCTCTCCCTATTTCTCTTCCATCCACTCAGCCTCTTCCCCCTCCATCCCTCGTTTCCTCTGATGCTCCCACTGTTTCTTAATCTCCCTGCCGCTGCCTCTATCTGGGTTGGTCCATTTAGGCTGTCTGGTTGGGATGGGACGCAGTCCTTGCTGCGGCTCTGTGTTGTGTGCATCTCGCGAATGTAGCTGGTTTTAATTCTGTCCTCAACGATCCGTTCAGACTTTTTACAGACCTCTCCACTCTGTCCCTTCCCCCAGTGTTTACTGTTTAAAGTCACACAGGGCAAATTGGGACAGAGGATCCAGTGGAGCAGAAGAGACAAGGTCTCATTGCTGCAGAAACCGGACTCTGCTCCTTGTCCGTGTCACCCACTCCGCCCCGTCTCTGCTCCTACGTTTGTCCAGCTCAACTTTCGAGCATCCTCCGCACTCGCCCAGAGTCGGGGTGCGAGAGATCACACATAGGCGAGAGGCAGGGCACATATGATTGAAAGATGAGGTAAGCAGTCAGAATTGGTTAGGGAAGAGGACAGTAGTTAGGATTAGACAGTGAAGCGTAGCTTTTTAATGAAAACATGACAGAGCCGCGGCTTCTCCAGCGACTCTACCGACCCTCTTCCAGAAAATGAACAAGTGACAGAGAGGCGTGCTGAGAAAAAGAGAGAGCTGAAGGCTGAGATTCAGACATTCCTTATGCTGTGTTGGACTTAACTGGCATATTGATTCGTGCTCCGTAGGAACGGTTTGGCCGCCGTAACAAAGTCTCTTTTGCTAGAGCAATGCAGCAGAATGGACCCTCGTTTATCAGTGTTGTTGAGCATCGTTTGTGGCAGTAAAACCTGATTTGACTGTGAAATAAAAGGAGACCAGTTTCAGACTCGCCAATCAAAGTTTGTGGTCAATTTTCAATGTGTAATTTTTGTACAGTTATGTAGGAAACATAAGAAAAGCATTGAAAATGTATTTTTTTCAGCTTCCCTGTGATGTGAGGTTAAGAAATTATATTGGAAGCAGTGGAAGCATCAAACATTCACAATAAAATCATGTTTTATTTTTTTTTAAATAAATACAAATTATTACAAAGTTGCCATTTTAAACTATCTTCTGCAGTGAGTAGAGCTGGTGTTTATAAAACAGCTGGTGCATTCAGAGATTGAAAAAAGGCGGGATTTTTTAGTTTTTGACAAGCCACCCACCAGTCAAACCTGGAAATCATCCAACTGCAGCTACTGGCCATATTTCAGTGGACATCTAGTGAACCATACAGGCAGAATACGCCAGATTACAACAGAATAAAGCTAGGAAAGCACATATTTCATGGCATTCACCTGGATCTGCATTGATCTTTAAATGTACACAGCAGAAAGAGAGAGAAGCAAAGACAGGCTGCTGTGTGCCCTTGCTCTGAATGTAGATGTAACTTCCTTTTTTGCATAAATGGGGAACAGAGACATGCACTGTTGCATACCCCCTTAGCTAGCCCTCCATCTTTCCTTTGACTTTCCCCATCTTTCCTTTCTCCCCTCTCCTTCTGATTAATCAACACTCATCCACTTTTTGATGCTAATATACAAACATTTAAATATATATAAATACATTTGTGTAAGATATATATTTTAAGCTTGGTTGGTGTTTCTGAGTGTGTGTGCGTGCGTGCCTATCATGTCAGCATTTGTGGGCACCGAGTGTATTCCAGCACTGCAGGGAAATATCTCCAGAATATGCTGCATGTTTTTTCTTTCCTTTTGTCTCCTTTCGGTGACAGTCACAAGTGTTTGATCTGCTCCTCCTTCCTTCTGTCTTCTCACCTTCTTTCAAATTCTTCTCTGCATCTTGCCGCTGAGAGCAAAAGGTATAAGGCAGAAGAGCGGAGCACAATTTTGATAAAGTCACATTTAGAATGTTGACTATATTTTCCCACTCAAACTCAACGCGTTTTTGTCCAGCAGAGCTATTTCTGATGTGTTGAAAAGACCAACAAAACTTTTAAAATAATCTGCAGCAAGTGCATTTATTTTTGTTGAAATATAAAACTCTTAGCTGCACTCTAAGCCACTCTTGAGGCTTTAAGAGCAGCTGTGCTTTAAGTATAAAAAGTGAAAACAAACTGACAATGCTTTTATTATTATTTTTTAACAACAAAAAAATCTGTGTGCATTTGCATTTAGCCCCTTTTAATTTGATACCCCTAATTAAAATCCAGAGCAGCAAATTGCCAGCAGAAGTCCCTTGATTAGTAAAAAGACTTCAATTTAATTCCAGCAGCTTTATGAAGGCTTTAGAGGTTTGTTATGGATCACAAGTGAACAACAGGATCATGAAGACTAAAGACAATAGCAGACAGATTACGGAGAAAATTGTGCAAAAGTTCAAATTAGGGTATAAAAAAATTGCAACCTTGGAGTCTCATAGAGTATTGTTTATTAAATCATCAGAAAGTGGGAAAGGTGTCACACAACTGCAAAACCTATTTTAGTGTGGTTGTCCAACTCATCCAACAAGGAGAGCTTCAAAGAAACAGCTAAAAGGCCGAGGTTAACCGTTGAGAAGCTGCAGAGCTACACAGCTCAGAAGTATCTGTCAACTTTATTTGCACTCCACAAATCTTGGCCTTATGGAAGAACGTCAATAAGGAAGCCACTGTTGAAATAAAGACACCAAAAGTCCTGTTTGCAAATATGTGGGAAAAGTTTCTAAATTGAACTTTTTGGCCTACATACATTCTGTTAGAATCAAAGTCGAAGCCCGAGCGGAAACCCAAATACTTTGATGTTGACAGACTCTATCCATCCAATATAAATGAGCCATGTATTTTGAAAATTGAGATGTAGGTGTGCAAAACCAGTAAGAATGAAAATCCCTAAAAATTAAAGACGCAGTTCCAGCAAATGGTAGTTTCACGAATGGTTAAATGCAAGAGATTTTTATTTTCAAAAATGTGTAATGTATTATCTTCTTTATTATTGTCTTCTTTGTGTTGGTACATCAGGTATAATCTCTATTAAAGGAATAAAGGTTTTTGGTAGTAAGAAAATGGAAAAAAAACAACCAAAAAACGATAGTTTTGATAAACACGATTTGTGTCCAGACAGATTCTTCACCGTTTGCAAAACCTTTGACCTTCTGCTACCTTTGAAACTTCTCACTGTCCTTTGATGCCTTAATTAGCTAGAATTATAATTTAAAGTAGAGAAGCCTTCTAGGGAATAAACTACTGTCATTGACTGTAATCTGTGTTGAGTAAGATGCGGACCCCAGGGAACAGGTTTTAATGATCCACCAGAAAAAGGACCAGGAGTGGGAGTTCAATGACTCATTAGCCTTTTCCAGCCTGATTTGACACAGAGTCCATGCAGAGGGGTCCTATAAAATGTCAGCCCTTTCTTTTAAAATCACTTAATCTAGCCTAAATAGTATATTTACAATTTGCAAGAAGATGTCCAGAAGCTAAAGTCAGCTGATAAAAAAAAAAAAAAAGAAGCTCTGTTACAATTTTCAAACTGCACTTCGACCTTTGGAGAAAAACACAGCATGAAATTACTTTGTGCTATTTTAGATATTTTTAACAAAAGTACTTGGTAATAAAGCTTCAAGCTGCTAGAAATTTATCTAGAGCATCTTCCTGGAGACACAGTTTTCATCTCAGCAACCTCCAAAGCCGTTTTGTATTTCCAAAACTACAAAGGTTGCACGGTCGCTGTCATCCTCAGCGATTTGCAAAACAAAATATGATTTAGTAATTGGTGGAAGTGCGCTGAAATCCGAACGTGATGGCGGTGAGAAGGCCCTAGCAACAGAGAGAGGATGAAGGAAGCATGAGAGTAGGAGGGGAGGGGGAAAGATGCAGAACATCAATAAATAATGGCCCCGCTGAGGAGGTGGAAATATGGGCCTCGTTATCTTTGCACCGACGCCTTCATTTGCATGTGAGAAAATGAGGCTGCTCCTAACTCACACTCGCTGCATGCACACCTTTGGACCCACAAAGGCTACAGTATATGCTCTATTTATAGACAATGTCATGCTTTTATTTTTTAGTTTTTCTCCTTTTCTCTCTTACACACATTTATACTTGTAATATCTCCCATTTACCTTCCCCTACTTTAAAATTCCTTCTTGCAGCAGGTTACTACTGTTATGTCACTGCTTGGCTGCCATTTTGTTGAATCCAAAAATAAACAAAAAAAAAAAAAAAAAACATCAGTAATGAATCTCAACACTACGGATAATCTCTGTACGAGAACACAGAGTAGGTCCTGGACAAACACCAGCTAAAGCAGGTGGATCCTACATAAATGCCCCAGTTGTAACTGGTCTGCAGATTAGACTTTATTCATTTGATTGATTCCAAATTGAGGCCCAATTTAAGGCAAAATGAGCATGTGTGTCATTTTATTTTAATTTTTTTGGAATTTATTCCTATCAATCATGTTCAATCATTCATAATGCTAAAAGCACTTCGGTCCTGTGGGTACTTAAAAATGCCCTATAAATAAAGCTGGTCCGATATGATCAATATCTCACCTTCCTAAAGCATTTCAGGAAGGTGAACAGCAAAGTTGAAAAATATTTTTCATGGAAAACAAGTGAGTAAATTGCAACAAATATGAATTTATTAAAAAGTTTAGCTATTATTATGGCATTACAAAACACTTCTGGGTATTCTGGAGCAGCGGCTGGAATTAGGATGCTGAAATACTAGCTCCCATCTGGCGCCCATCTGCATGGAGGAATCATGAGCAATTTTGCTTATCTTTTTTCCATGAATGCATCTCATTGAAGCTGACCAAACTCTGGCGAGATCCAACAATGTCGACTTCCTTAAGGCAACCCGGCTGCTTTCAAAGAGCTTCTTTAGGACTGAAAAGATTTTTTAAAGACTCATCTTGTTGTTGACAAATTGTTTTAGTCTGTGAGTCCCTGGGAGCTGTTTTGGTTATTTGTGAGTCTTTCTTTAGGGGTTTAAGATCTGTGAAGTAAAGTTTTGACCACATAGTCACATGCAATGTGTTATTTTATTAAGATTACTATGTCCGTTTTAGACAGCCTAGATAATAATGTCATTGCTTTGTAAGATTTAATTATTTTACATTTGAGGAGCTTTCTTCCTCATGGAAAAATCAAAAGATTTTAGGAGAAGAATTTTAGACTTGGTCACATTTATTCTTAAGTAGAATCTCCAGACACCTGAAGATGCCACGTCCATCTGATCAAACAAGAAATAAATAACATGTTAATGTCCAGCCATCGTATCATTCCAGCAAACCTGACTCCATTCCACCTGTGAAGGATGGCGGTAGCAGCATTACGCTGTGTGGATATTTTACTCCAGGGGGGGATTAGTGCAGTTTATAAAAGAAGAAAAATAATAACTTAACTTCTCAAGGCATCATCCAGGATGATGAAGTTGGGACACAAACTGCCTTGCATAAATAAGTCAGATTTTTATGAAATACACACAAAGCCCCGATCTTAGTCCCTTTGTAGGTACAGCCTATAAAATGTGTGAGTAAGACAGCCCACAATCCTGAGCCAGTCTAGTTCTGTCAGGAGGAATGGATCAAACTTCCAGCAAACTACTTGTGGGAAGATAGCCAAAAGCATTTAGCAAATAAACACAATTCTGTCCGTCCTAAATTCCCTACATCTTGAAGAGATGAAGAGGCCGCGACCAGAACATCCTCTTTCACGTTTGCTGTGCATTCTGTGGATTTTCGTCTGCAGAGGCGTTATGCTATTGAGAGTAAATTACACAGCTACCAGTTAGGTGACTTGTGAAGTTCTTTAATTGCACTGGGTTTTATTTATGGCATCAGACTAATGGGGTTGGATACAAATCCAGACTTTCAGATGCATTGGTTTTAAAGGTTGTTGGATCTTTTGGCTTTCCAGATCAAGTGAACAATTTTGGTGAATGAGGTATTTTCCTCTCTGTTCAGTAAACAGTTACTCACATTTTCAAGATTTTTACATTCACATTTTGCTGCACCTGCATGTGCATCTGTCGGCGTGTGTGTGTGTGATGCATGCCGCCTCCCTTTCTCATTATCCAGTCAAGTCAACATGAATAAAAACTGAGGGAGCACCGTGATTTCAGATTTAGTAATTAATATTTTACTCTGTCTGACACTCTGCTTAGAGACTGGGAGCTAGCATAAGCGAGAGAGATAAAAGAGGTGAGACAGATGATATGAGAATTCACACAAAGACGGGGTCGGCAGGAGTCAACTCAAGACTGATTCTGTGAGCAAACCACTCAGTCAGGACGGACAGAGAGTGAGAGGGATTATGTGACACAAGTTGTGTAATCAGCATTGTTTCAGAAGCTGCAGATGGGATGAATTGAGCCTCGGTGCAGAGGACCTGGGGACCGAGACAAAAAGTGCGGCTTTGACAGATCCAGCTGACTCCCCCCTTTTTCTCCTGCAACCTCTCTCTCCCTGCCTGTGTCAGAGTGTTGTGACAGGCATGTCTTCGGTGTTGTGGGAGTAGCAGCCTTAAAGTGCTCATTATCCTGTAAGGCTTCATTCTGGGGGGCAAACAAAGGCTGCTGTGAAATTGCAGCCTGTGCCTCCTCTAAGGTCATGATGTTGTGAGAGGAAACACATACACAGTCCTTAACTGCCACCTCCACCACTTCTCCTCAGCCTCCTGACTGACAAACACAGGAATTTTAGATCAAATATTGATACTTATGAACATACTTACACTTACATACACATGGGCACAGACCAGCTGCTAGCAGACGGATGCTAAAAAGCACAGGTGATATGTAATGTTTGCAAATTAAAACCGAGTGCATTAAATCAATTTTGAAACCTGTCACACTCAATTTGTTATTTGTTATACTGTAACTTTATTAATAAGGGACTCTTTTAATCAAGTTTTTCTTGAGTGAAACTTAAGATGCATGAAGACTGAGGAAGAAGTGATGGAGGAGTGTGGCGGAGTTTAAAGATGATTGGAACTGCTGTGTTTTTTAAGTGAACATTAGAAAATGTGCACTTCAAAAATTGCTAGGTTAAAAACAATTAAGTCAGTCCTCGTCAAAAATGGGCTGATCATTATTAACAGGACTGAATATACTGGCTTAGATTTTCAACCCCTAAATGTTAAAGATGACGTCACAAATACTGATGTTCGACACAATGGGCAGATCTCGTTTCATGTTGTTACATTTACTTCTCTTCCTTCTTAATCACAAGTAGAAAAATCCCATCTTTGAGGTTGAAGAGCCTTCTTGCCATTACCCTAATCTTTAACTTCCACCACAGATTTTCTATCAGATTCAAGTCAGGACTCTGGTTAGGTCACTCGAAAGCTTTAATATTACTACCAGTGAGAAGAAGCATGTTGGTAAAAATAAAAAGACTTCTTTGTCACTGAATATACCAGGTCTGTGAATAGTTTTGGGAACTATGGAAACATAAAAATCTTTTTAAAAATTTGTATTTTAAAGCAGAAAAGCAACTACATAAGTTCAGTTATAATAATATATTGATTATATTTTTTAATACAGGAATTTATCTGTTTTTTGCAGCGTGAAGGGAGGGATATCGAACTTTATATGATGTTATTCCCTCATCAAAAGCATACCTAGAGTGTTACTTTGATTATGTCATGCATGTTTGAGAATCCCATGGTGAATCCTTAATGTCTGCTCTCATGTTGTGCCACCTATTGCAACAAAGCTCCTCCATGGAGCTTCAGTCCCCGGTAGTTCCTCCAGACTAGTGGCAGCAGCAATTAGCAAACATCTGGTGGACCTGAACTCATTATATGAACAACTTCTCAGTCCAATGCTCCTAAGAATGGTTGTAAATGGCATAATAAGAAGCATTGTTGTGATGATGTTCTGAAAGGTGAGTTTCAGAAAGAAATAACTTAAGTCTATACAGTTATTTTAATAAGAGGACAAGATATGGACTTGATCTATAGGATTGATAATCTTAAATGACTTCTGTATTGATCTAGGACAGAGGGCACAGAGGATGTCACTGGGGGACAGTCTACCTCCCTGTAGGCTCATGTTATCCTGTCGTTTCCTGTGTGAACGTAGGCCTTAAAATAATTGGTTAACTTACAGATGCCTATGCAAAGCAAACATCTGTAAACTAATTGTTAGTGGGTTTATTTTGTTGTTTGTAAAAGGGTCAGTGGAGTCTAATGAAAAACGAATGTAAAAGTTTTTGTAAGACTGAAACACACAGTTATGAAATTTTTTTTTATTTGCAGTGGAAAATGGAAATATGAAGAAAAGCCATTGTTTTGCCCTAAGTTATGGAATAGTGGAGAAACCTTTTGAGCCAAGCCACTAAGTCAAAACCTCACATGGTTTACATAAAAACAAATAATTACAACTGAAGGGAAAATGAGAAGAGGCAACTTTGTCACTTGAAAATCTGCTTAGCATTTCATCTATTGAATTACATTAGTTATTGTAGTATTATGCAGAAGAGTAGGGGTTATGTATTGTGAGAGACTATTTGTTTTGTTCAAGTGACCGAAGTTTGTCCTCCAGGTCTTGACCGAGTGCCAGGTTGTTGGAGGCGACATCATTAGGCAGGTAGAGACAACTGTTCAGGCAGCTGTTAGCTCTCAGTGCAACACGCTTTAGCAATAAGCGCAACGTATTTGTTCCACAGTCAGAATGCACAGGGGACTGGGATAGTAAGTTTTATATTATACCGGCTGTTTATAAAGAAACTAATCACAGCAAACATGGGTCCCTATTAGTATTGTCGCCACATCCATAGCTTGCAAAAGCCATAACATCATCTTCTGGGCTTTCCTAAATTGTTTCTGTGCATTGAATTCTTGGTCAGTATAAGCTTTTGTTATGTAGAGACAGTGTTATGTATTGTTTTGTGCTGTTTAGTTTGTGTTTAAATGAGAATGAATTGATTTGTGGTCATTACTTCTTCACTGTGGATATGTTCTCTTTAGGTAACAGGTTCTCCCTGACCTCCTTTGGAGCTCTTTACATCTCTGATGTTCAGAAAGAGGACGCCCTCTCCACATACCGTTGCATCACCAAGCATAAGTACAGTGGTGAGACGCGGCAAAGCAACGGAGCCAGGCTGTCAGTAATGGGTGAGCACCCATTTTTTTAAATTTATTTTTTATCAATTTTACTTCCGTTTTGTTTTATTTCCTCTTTTAGCTCATCAGTAATTGTAACAGAACCTCTACCCTCAGACCCGAGTGAGTCCTCGCCCACCATCTTGGACAGTTTCCAAGCCGGGGAGGTGTACGCCGGCCAGAGCATCGAGCTCCCCTGCATAGCGGGCGGCTACCCGAGCCCCACCGTGCGCTGGCTGAAAGATGGTCGGCCGCTGCCCTCAGACGCCCGCTGGACCCGGCGCTTGACTGGGCTGACCATCAGCGACCTGAGGCAGGAGGACAGCGGCAGCTACGCCTGCGAGGTCACCAACAGTTTTGGCTCAAAGGAGGTGTCTGGACAGCTTCACGTAATAGGTGTGTGACACACACAAACTCAGCGACAAATAACCTGACAGTTTCTCACCATGTCTTTTGAGTGAATCATCCTGGCAGAGGGACACATTTCTGAGCTGTCTCCTTTTTGGTTTGAGGCACGACTCTCCAGCGGTCACACTTCGAGTGTGTCGGTAACAAATGTATGTGAGCTGCTTGATGCCCCATCATATCAGCCCTCAAAAAGAGAGACAGGGGCAGTAAATTGTGGCGTGTGACTCCATAACACAGCTGCCAGCACCATTCACCATCACACACGCTGAAGCTGAGGAAGATAGAAAAGAAGACAAGGGGTCATAGAAGGGACAATCAGATGTCCAGACAGTGTTGGAATGACATTATCTGCGATGTAATAACAGGATAATAAGAGCAGGTTAGATCAATGCACACTGTGAGGAGTATACAAAGAAACAAAGGCAGGAAGGCGAGACAGAAAGAGAGAATGGAAAGGCAGTAGGCTTTGCCAGTGGGCACATCATGGCAGCACACTCTGTGACTCTGACAGGGTGAGAGGGGGGGTTGGGAGACGCAGCGATGCCCCCCAGCATACACCACCAGCTGCCTTATTGCTCACTGACATTTACACACTCACACACACACACGCGTACTCTCCTTAACACACAGGCACACTTATAAACACACAAGTGGACAGAGATGTGAAGAGATATCTCCAGCTGCTTTTTTAATGAGTGTGTCGAACTGATTGAGTCACCACTGCTGATTGTGCCCTCTCTAACCGTAAACACCTACTGTACGTTTAAATCAGCGTGTCATCATGTTAGTCTAGTGTAACAGTTTCAGAGTGATGTTTTTAAATTTAAAATAAATATGTTTAATTTTTAGTAGAGAGGCCCTGACCAGAGATTTTGTAGCTCATTTTTTGGTTTGTAATGCTCTGATCTGATCATACCATTATCAGCAGACTACAATTTATATTTTCTGCTTTCCAGATAAATAATACATTTAGCCATCCTATTAATAAAATTAAATAATGTTTTCTTAAAAACAACTCAAAGTTTCAGCGCTGTATCGCTCTGCATGACAAAAAATGTATCCATGTTATGGTATAGAGGTAACTACAAATAAAACTCAACTAAAAGAATGACATGATATTTTATTGATTTTTTTTTCCAGAAAGATTCAGAATAGCAGATATTTTTTCTTTTTGTTTCACGTATGAAAAAATATATTGTGCATCATTTCACAAGATATTATTATTGTTGTGTGTCTGACAGAGCGAGAGAAAGAGAAAGAAACCCACAAACTTTGGAAATATTTCAGAAATATTTCTAAACAAAAACAAAATTATTTTGTTGTGAGCAGTCTTTTGGATTAGGATTAGCATTAGCATTAGCGTTAGCGTTACTAGTAGTGAAGACAGATGCTGACCTGACCCATATTTCCTAAAAGAGCATATTAAATGACAGAAGAGCACAACTTTTTATTTATTGCAACTTGCCCATCCTTTTTCAGGGCCGTTCAAGTGTAAAATTGGTAAATCTTCCAATTTCGTATCACATAGTAAAACTTTTTTTTGAGTGTGAAAAATCCAATTAATATTTTTACTAAGTTTACTATCACTCATAAAAATGAACATTTAAGAACTGTAATGTATGTATTGTCTTAATAGATTGGTTGTGTCATAATCAGTTGATTGATAGTGTTTAGACTTGCTATAAAGAAAATATAAAAGATACAACAAAAAGAAATAGCTTTATTGTTCTGCTTTGCATGTCTGATCATACCTTCAGGAAGTTCATTCTGTCATCACATGCTTTTTTGGGGTTTTTTTCAGATCCACTGCGAGTGACGCTGTCTCCCAAGAACCTGAAAACAGGCATCAGCAGCACCCTGTTCTTCACCTGCACTGTGGAGGGTTCTCCAGAATACACCATCAGCTGGTACAGGAACACTGAGTCTATTGTTCCCGACCAGCACATTTCCATACAGGGACAACACAACGACACGCTGCAGATCACTGCAGCTCAGAAGTTCCACTCCGGAGCCTACCAGTGCTTTGCTTCCCGAAAGGGCCACACAGCTCAGGACTTTTCCATTATTCTCTTAGAGGGTGCGTTGACAAAGGCTGTCAGGATACTTAATAAAAAAAGATGTCTACAAAATGAATTGGTTTTAATCACGGCTCCATTTTTCCTCTCTGTCCCCTCTCAGACGGTACTCCTCGTATTGTGTCTTCCTTCAGCGAGCGGGTGGTGAACCCTGGCGAGCCTTTCTCCCTCATGTGTGCTGCCAAAGGAGCCCCACCGCCCTCTATCACCTGGACTCTGGACGATGAGCCCGTGGTGCGAGATTCTACCTACAAGACCAGCCAGTACACCTTGTCCGACGGCCTGACCGTGTCTCACGTCAACGTCAGCAGTCCACTCATTCGAGACGGGGGAGTGTATCGTTGCGTCGCACGAAACTCGGCCGGTAGCGCCGAGTACCAAGCGCGCATAAACGTAAGAGGTGCCTGTCTGCTTTTCAATATAAATGCACTCACACCTGACTCTATACAAACATGCAGGGCTTAGATCAAAGCAAATATCTATCTATCTATCTATCTATCTATCTATCTATCTATCTATCTATCTATCTATCTATCTATCTATCTATCTATCTAATAACTAAGTCCACCCTTGCTGCCTTCCTAATATTTAAAGGGAAAGGAGAAAGCATTTGTGTTTTACTGCATTTCTAAGGCCGTAAGACACTAGCAGACTTTAGGGAAGCAACTGTTGCTCTTCAATAACCTGAGAAAGGTTATGAGGTCATTTAGGAACATTTTTTAATCCAACCTTTTAGGTCTTCTGAGTCAGAGTAAATTCTCTCCAAAATAAGATGCTCAGATCAATTAATAAAAGCTTGAGGAACATTTTGCCTGTAAAAGTTTATGTCACCACATTTAGAGAAAGACTGAACAAGCTTGGCTTTTTTGTTAGGATTACCTGGCAAAGCCTTTTCCCTGCAAAAAAATTGTGGGAAAATATAGGTGAAAATATACTCGAGTTGCCACAGGAAGAACGCACAGCTCTATATTTGGTGAAAAACAAGCTCATCACGTCAACACAAACTCACTATACTAACTGGTGGTGGTGAAGTGATGATGTTGGCTTACTTTGCAGTGAAAAAAGACTGTTGCATTCACTGAAGCATATTGATGGCTCTGTGAGAAAGATGTATAAACAGATTTGTTCTAATTTCAATATACTGAAGAGCAACACAGGAGAAAGTCTACAAAAAACTACTTAACATGCAAGGGGTGTACTTAGTTTTTCTATAACTGTCAATACAGTCATGGAAGCACTCTTTTTTTCTTGTGACTGTATCTACACTATGTTGCCAAAAGTTGCTTAACCATATGATCATTGAATTTGGTGATTTAATTATGTCCCTGGCCACAGCTGTATGAAAACCAGTCAGCACATCAGACTGATTCTGATTGTGAAAGAATGGAGTTCAACGACTTTCAGCATAGCATCGTAGTTGGACGGCACTTTTGGAACAGGTCCATACGACACCGCTGTTGGTGGTATGATAGAAAAGTGGAATTGACTGGAAACAACAGAAACTTGGACATGTGAAATGCTCTGGGGTTCATAGTGTGCAGAGGTCGGCAACTTTCTGTAGGCTCAATTGCTTCAAAATGTTTGTAGCCTTCAGATTAGCTCAAGGATTGTTCCAACATGACTACATACCAGTACAATAGCAAGGTCAGTAAAGACCAGTTTTGACTTACCTGCTCACACTCCTGACTTCAATCGGATAGAAGAAGTTTGGGATGGATTGTGGAGGAGATGGCAAGCTAAGCTCTGTCTCCCAGCATCAGTGTCTGACCTCACAAATGCATTTTCACACTCCCAAACCTTGTGAAAAGCTACCAAAGAAGAATTGAAGCTGGGGAGATATAGCTGGGGAGGATGTGTGGCATCATCTTAACCCTAAAAAATGGCACTCAAGTTCACATGTGCCGCATGGGATGACAGATGAGCAAATTTCTTTGGCAATATTGTGTATCTATCAAACCAATGTAGCTAGCTAGTTTTCTCTCTGTATTTACTCATTTAGATACATTTTAAATCTGCTTAGGGTAATTAGATATTAACAAATATCCTCAGTCAGATTTTAGCAATGGGGGCATAACTAACCTTCCTCTCCACTTGTCAATTTGCCCCAATCACTCCATTCCTCAACTTTTATCTCTTCACCTTTCGTCCCCATTGGCTGCCCCTATGACCTCCGTCACCTCATCCGCCCTGTTCTCCTACTTTCGCGTCTGTCCCTGTGTCCTCCCTCCATCCCCTCCCTCTCTTCCCCGTGTCTCCAGGTCCGCCTCGAATTAGACCCATGCGAGATATCACAGCGGTGGCAGGCAGAAACACATATATAACATGCCGCGTGATTGGCTACCCGTACTACTCGATCAAGTGGCTGAAGGACGGCATGCAGCTGCCTGATAATCATCGTCAAGTGGTGTTTGAGAATGGCACCCTGAGGCTTACGGACGTGCAGAAGGGCGCCGACGAAGGGACCTACTTGTGTAGCGTTCTGATCCAGCCCCAAGTGTCAATCAACCAGACAGTCCATGTAACGGTTAAAGGTAAGAGAGAGGAGAAAATAACGAAAATTATAAAAGTATCCAATTGCAACATCTGAAAAAAGCCTACTGAAAGCAATGTTGAATTGTAGAACATGCTGTTTAGTGCACTTATTTACCCTTCATGCCAGTAAATAAGAATGGCAGAGGATCTGTGAAGCTCTGTATGGCATCATAAACTCCTTTTAAAGAGAAATCTCTGGATATCTGCCAGAAAACTCAAAATTGGTCATCACTGATACTTTTCAACATGATAGCGATCCAAAACAAATGGCCAAAAATTGTTCTCCAAAAAGTCATCAACCTCTCAGTCCTCTGAGCTAAATCCTATAGAAAACCTGTGGAATGAGCTACAGAGAAGAGAGCATAAGATCACACCCAGGACTGTGGATAGTCTATTCTAAAGACTGCACAAAACAGAACTAAGCTTTATTTGCAAAATATAATTGTACAACTTATTTTAACAACTATTAGTCTGCATGTCTGTACACAAATCAAGAGATAGATTTTTGAATTTACTTTTCATTTGATCACCATGGATATGTCACAGTTCAAGAATCTCTGGGATTGGTCTGATTGTAATAAACTCAGACTAATTATGACACATGCAATATTCCAACTTGCAACGATGGCATTATTTTTGATAAATATAATGCCATCGTATTATTTTCTTTTGAAAAGAACACCAGATCAGTGATGTTTGCTGGTGTTCTTTTGTAAATTTCGGATGTTTGCGTCTTTATTTTGTTCAGCTTGACAGTCGGCTAACGATGGTAGCGCGGCAGCTGCAGAGGTGTTTAAGGGTGTGTGCGTGTGCCTGAGTGTGAGTGTGTCTCTGATTTAATTAGATGAATAATAATGAAGCCTAGATTAAATCCCCCAGATGTCTCAGCTGTAGTACCCCCACCTCAACCTCCATTGCTATGGCAACGGGATGACTTCCCCCAGCCAATTGGACTCAAACCAGAGCAGCTATTATGGGCTGCAGGAGACGGGGGAGCTAAAAGGAGGGTGGCAGCAAAGAAGGAACCCACTGGCCAATGACCTTCTCTATCTCTTTCAGCATTGCTCCAGATGGCCACACTGCCACCCTTAGACTTCTATCGCTGCCTTTATTCCTCTGATTCCATGTGCTCTTCCTGTCTCTCCCAGTGCCGCCGCTCATCCAGCCCTTCGACATCCCCTCTACCTCAGTGGGGAAGCTCATGTACATCGCCTGCGTGGTGTCGTCCGGGGACATGCCCATACGCATCACCTGGCACAAAGACGGCCAGCTCATAGTGCCAGGCTCTGCCTCTGGCGTCGCAATCGAGACCAAAGAGTTCATGAGTTCCCTGCAGATCTCCAAGGTGACACTAAAGCACAATGGGAACTACACCTGCATCGCCAGCAACGCCGCAGCCACCGTCAGCTGGGAGAGACAGCTGATTGTCACCGGTGAGGCATTGAGCGAGACATGGGTTGCCTAAACATGCAAAGGAAGCTGACAGAGTGGGGCGATTGTTTCACCTTCTCTTCCTTTTCTGTCTGGCTTCTAGTGCCACCACGTTTTGTGGTTCAGCCCAACAACCAGGACTGCATTTATGGAAAAGCCGGTGTTCTGAACTGCTCGGTGGAGGGTTATCCACCTCCAAAAGTCATGTGGAAACACGCCAAAGGTAAAATGAGCCGTCACCTACTCCCACAAACAGAAACAACTGAAGAAAACTGCTTTTCTGTATGCTCTGTGATTTCATCTGCAGGTGTTGGAAACCCACAGCAGTACCACCCCGTCCCGCTCACTGGCCGCATCCAGATCATGTCGAATGGCTCCCTGCTTATCCGGCATGTCCTTGAGGATGACAGAGGGTACTACCTCTGTCAGGCCTCCAACGGCGTTGGCTCAGACATCAGTAAAAGCATGATCCTCACTGTCAAGAGTGAGTGCCAGTCAGATCTTCCATTGGCTCAAGTACTTTCTTTGACCACATCTCCTGGATTGTAACAGAGATCAGTCTTGTAAGATGCACTCGCGCCCCAGGCTATTTCGGCCTGCACCGAACACGGCAAAATCTTGTCTCTGTCCTGCACACCCCTAACCGGGGGCATCTAGGTTATTGATTTTTGTGTTTCAGCTGTCAGTTTGCGTACTACTCAATGTTTTGTGAGGAAAAGAGGCTGCTGAATTAGTGATAAAAACAAAGCCACAGGATCCCCGTTCAATCAATAATCCACAAGTAAGCAAGAGAGGAGAAGGAAAGAGCAGAAATCTTGGAGGAGACGAGGATGAAATAGGGAAATAGGGTGTGATGTAAGGGAGCCGCTGAGGCTTGAAGCGTGAAATGACAACAGGCAACGTGGAGGCAGAATAGCGATATCCATACATCTGTATTATAGCCACAGTTTCCAATACCACAGCCTCATTCCCTCATCTCATTACTCCATATAAAACTATTCATTACTGTGACACATGTCTGTGGATCTGCTCAGTTCCCGCCATGATCACCAGCCACCCCAACACCACCATGGCGAGGAAGGGCCAGACCAAGGAGCTGAACTGCACAGCACGGGGCGAGCAGCCCATTATTATCCGCTGGGAGAGAGGAGACACGGTCATTGATGCAGAGAGAAACCCCCGGTACTCCATCACTATCAACAAGAAGGGAGATGAAGTCATCTCCACCCTGAAGGTAAGAATACAAAAGCTAGGCTTGACTTTAAAGCTTTTGCAACAAACTGGAAGGGGATTATTTGAAGCTGTTCAAAAGCTGGATTTACAATACATTAAAATAAAAATGTTTACAGCTCATGAACTTTTCTACTTTTTGCCATGATTCAAACACATAATTCAATGTGTTTTAATTATTTAAATTTGATCTCTAACTGAGCTTGTATAATCTGTGTGGGAAGCTTTAGAGATGCAGGTCGGAATATATTTTGCCCGCTACTGTGTGTCTGAGGCGGACAAGGTTAACAAAAGTGTTTTTTGTCAAAAGAAGACCAGGGTGTTTTAAGCCCAGTACAGAACATTACATATTGTTTAAAAAAAAGTATCTTTTGGTGTGTGCTAACCTTTTTTGTGCTGTTTTTTCCAGCTGAACCCAGCCGAGCGAGGAGATTCAGTCTTCTTCTCCTGCCACGCTATCAACTCCTATGGAGAGGGCCGAGGGCTCATCCAACTCACAGTGCAAGGTTTGTTTTTCATTGTTTCCCATATCTTAATAACATTATTATTGCTGTATGTATGGATACAATTCCTTATGCATATTCTGGAATTCAATGCCTACTCCTCCCCCTTTTACAGAACCACCGGATCCTCCTGAGCTGGAAGTGAGGGAGGTGAAGGACAGAAGCATGAACCTGCGCTGGATCCAAAGGTTTGACGGCAACAGCATCATCACCAGCTATGACATTGAGTACAAGAATAAATCAGGTGAAACAGCTCAGATTTGTGCCTCCACATGTTTATTTTATTTCTTCCTGTACAGATTTTTTAAATACCAAAATTCTGCTCATGTTCAACAGACTCTTGGGATCACATGTACACAACCAGGAACATCTCCCCTACAAACAATCAAGCCAACATTGTGGAATTGCACCCGGCTTGCGTTTACAGCATCCGCATGTATTCGTATAACAAAATCGGACGCAGCCTCCCTAGCAAAGAGCTCACTATCAGCACTGAGGAAGCACGTAAGTTCTTCCCACGTTTTCTGATGTTTTCTGCTTGTTCGTTGTTTGTCTTAGATTTGTCAGTCTGACGATAAATTCTGCTCAAACAGCACCTGATGGGCCCCCGATGGATGTTGTCCTCCAACCAATGACGTCTCAGAGCATTCGAGTCACATGGAGGGTACAAATCATGATTCTCCTGCGTTTTAACATTGAGTCTTTTTATGAATAATCTTTGTCTAAAAATTATTCTGTGAATAATTTTTAGACAAACTCATCCCTGTCTTCTTTGCAGTTTTTTTCCCCCCTGAAAACTACAAACGTCTGAAAAAAAATCTTAAAACTTATGTTTTTATTCATTTAGTGCTGGTCAGAACGACATGTTTTAACTATAAGTGTTGAAGATAATTATAAATTTTGCAGAATTTTGCATGTTTTGCTGTTTTCTGGGGGATTTAAGAGACACTGAGCACAGGTAGCATTGAGGCAGATTAGTTTTACTCAACCGGTGTAATTATGGATTTAAACCTCAAACATACATGTTTTATTAAATTAACAGTAAAGCCATTGCTCCGATTTTTTGCTGCGATAAACATGTCTTATTTAGTTTTTATGTGTTTTAATTGTATGCTTAAAAAATGAATTTTTTTTTATCTGCATAAATGGCCTTACTCTGGAAATGTATCAAATTTTGAAGAGTCAGTGTTGACACTGTTGACATCTAATGCCATGGAAATTCTGGACTATCACTGATGGAGACTATATATATATATAATTTATTTATTTTTTTGTAAAACAGAGCTCCTTCTTACTGGATCAGCGGACATTTCATGCAATGTTGGAGGAATTTGGTCTTTCTATCCAAACAACTTTTTTATGATTCAATGGATCATGTGTTTGAAGTGATTTCAGACTTCATTGGTGGTAGATCTGAATGTATAATTTGGCATATGCTACTTGATAAATTGTGCACAGTAGGCTGAAATGCTCGAAGAATAGACTTAAGAAAAACAAAAACAAACCCAAATAATGCATAACTCAGAGTACGAATGTTTCTGTACTCTTTCTTCTCCAAAATAATCATCTTCTTTACTCCAAAACATCTAGGCTCCTAAGAAGGAACTGCAGAATGGGGTTATCCGAGGCTATCAGATCGGCTACAGAGAGAACGGGCCTGGCAGCAACGGCCAGTACAGCATAGTGGAAATGAAAGCAACGGGGGACAGCGAGGTGTACACCTTGGACAACCTGAAGAAGTTTGCTCAGTACGGCGTGGTCGTCCAGGCTTTCAACAGAGCTGGAACTGGACCGTCCAGCACCGAGATTAACGCCACCACACTGGAAGACGGTATGACCATTTGATGGTAAAATGAGGACAGAGGGAGGAGATTTTTGCTGGGCAACTGTGGAGAACAGAATGAAAAAAGCTTTCTTTTTAAAGTGTCTCATTTAAAATTGTTCTTCACTGACTCCTACTGCCTGATTGAAAAGTAATGGTAGACACCCTGAGTGGCAGTTATTGTCTCTAAGTGTGAGGCCTGCAGCCATCTGCTAGATTGAAGATGTGTGAATAGTTTCTTACTTAAGATTTTATTCTCCATATCTCCACTCATCTGCATTTCAGCGTCTTGGGTTTAACCATTTCATGATTAACGTTGCTCTCTTAATGCCCTTTCTCCCTTCCATCAACCCCCACTTCTTGTTCTCTCTAAAAGCTGCAAATTAACAACCATTAAATCTGGGCCAATTTGAACATATTAGACTGATTTGTTTTAATAATGTCTGTGGTTGGAGGTCTTTTCAGGGTTTCATCTGCCAGATCTTTGGGGGTGCATTGGTTTTAAAGTCTGAACTTCTGAAACAAACCCAGTATTTTATTTTATGTCAAGTTAAACTCCATGGATCGTATTTATTTTTTGCTTTTACAGTGCCGAGCGAGCCCCCACAGAACGTGAGAGCAATCTCGGTGACGTCGGATGAAGCGGTGATCAATTGGTCGGAGCCTCCGCGCATGACGCTGCACGGCGTGCTCAAAGGCTACCGGGTTGTGTTTTGGTCCCTCTTCCCCGACGGAGGTGGGTGCTGTGGGGGCCGGGCCCAGTGGCCGATGCAGAGTAATTATCACCTATCTCATTCTAAAATTCACCAAAATTCATCCTCATTGTCACATACCTCTGTGTCAGTGCTGTGAACTTGTTTGTTTACCTTTCTCATGAAGCATCTTTTGTTTCGTTGCACGTGTTTCTATGCAGTGTCTTGCAAACGAGAACGAGTTTAGCTTTTTCACATTTTCATGTTTGAGCTTTAAACCTCAATTTATTTCCTTGGGATTTTATATAATAAACCAAAACAATGAGGAAAAACGTCACAGGACAGAGAGCGATGCACACACACTCAAAGCAAAGGGCAGTTTAGAGAGGCCAGTTAACCTGACATGCATGTCGTTGAACACTGGGGCAGCCCACAAATCCATAGGAATGAATGCCATATAAACTCAGCACATTGAGAGCCAATCAAATCTTATTGCTGCAAGGAAAAATGCTGAACAAGAAAGAAAGAATTTGAATTTTCAATCACTATTGGCGATGCAATCCTTATCAATACCATCGCTGACTTAAGGTCTTGTAATACCATGCAGCCCTAGGACAAATGCTCTTGCAAGGCACTGCACATGTTTGTTCAAAATAAATATATACATATATGTATATTTATCTTTATTTATATAAATAGTGACATATGGAGTATATATACAGTATATATATATATATATATTTATTTTTTTTCCCCCCTGAAAATATGTTTTCGCAAGAAAATTAAATGTTAACATCCTAGAGCAATTCTGCATTAATTACAGTCCTTCTGATAAGAATTTCTGATAATAAAAAAAAAATAGCTGCAGGTAATGAACACGCAAGTTTTTCCGGTCTTTTTTTGCCTCAGAATGGGGAGAGATGCAGAACATCACCACCACACGCGAACAGGTGGAGCTGCGAGGGCTGGAGAAGTTCACCAACTACAGCGTTCAGGTTCTGGCCTACACGCAGGCCGGTGACGGAGTCCGCAGCAATGTCCTGTACATCCAAACGCGCGAGGACCGTGAGTGTACAGTTTCTAATTTATTTGTCTAAACACTATGCCTAAGTCAAGAGTTGAATAGGAGGCAGATAACAAAAAGCGAGCTGTGCTGTATCTAGCCCATGACAAAAGCCCATTTGTGTTGGGAAGCTCCATTAGCAGTGCTAATGAGAATTAAGAGGCTTTGGGTCCACAGCTCGAGGCTGAGGGAGGGCTGGCGGTGGGAACGAGGGGGGTGGAGAAGGAGCAGGAGTAGCATCCAGGAGTCAGCCATCAGCCACAGCCCGCATCCGCTCCTGCCACAGGCGCAAGGATTAACTCTGCATGGATTAGAGAGAATTAATTTTGTGCTTACACCATTGGAGGCGGGATTACAGCCAGATCCATGTCTCTTTATAAAGAAAGAGGAGGAGCACAATGGATTGAAGATGCAAAGACAGAAAATTGATCATTCGGTTGTCTTTGAGATAAATAGAAATGAAGACTTTCTTTCTGATGAAATAAAGAGTCCTTTGTAATTTGCATTTGTTTGGGGTGTGACACATCCTCCCCGGATTGACACACCAGCGCATACTGCATCCATAATGGGGCTGTTAATGCAGCACCGCTGCGCCTCTCGTCTTCATCATCATTTTGGTTATGCTAGCCGTGCGTAGCAGACAGTCCACCCGTCTGTCTGGAGTCTGGGGCAGATTTTGGGCACCAGATGGGACTTATCTTTCCCCTCTCACTCTCTCTCTCTCTCTTTCTCTCTCTCTCTCTCTCTCTCTCTCTCTCTCTCTCTCTCTCTCTCCATCTATCTGCCACTCCTACTTTGACATGGCGGTCCAGTTACGATAACGATCGCTGGCTGCTCTGTGATCAGTCCCATTGGAGACACAGCTACCATTCTCCCCTGGACTTCATCCATGCCTCCCTCCTTTGAGCTCTCCCTGGCTGCATCAACACTTTCTCAGTTAATGTTGTTTTCATGCTGACTAATGTCATGGTAGGGTTGAGGAGTCAAAGGGGTATAAGTTGGGTGAATGGCTAGCTCAGGGGCCCTCTTGGAGGATAAAAAGAAGAACTGGGGGATGGATTTATGGGGCTGGGTTTCCTTCTATAAACCCCAGATGAGGCCCACTGTCAAGCTTGAGTTATATTTATGGAGCAGATTGAATAGGCTTGATTGGTAGCGCCATATACTGTACGATCAATGTGAAAAAAAGCTTCTTTTGTTCTCCTTTTTGAAGCATTTCAATGTCCTGATGTGTTTTTGTGAAGTGTGACTCCTTCCCTAAGCGCCTTCTTGAATCATTATCTTGTAATCAGCATTAAGCAGTGTCCAGTGTCAAACTGAAGTGGCTAGCGGCGGATCAGACACTAATGTCTAATCTGTTTGTGAGCGCGAGAGTTAAGAGAATGCTGGGTGTCACAAAGTCAGAACTGCTGACCAGCGTCTGAAAGAACATATGTCACCGCCGTCCACCCAAACCGAGTCCTTCCAATTCCTCCCAGAGCGGCTTAGGGTGGGATAAGACGACCAATCTGCAAACAAGCCGGCTCACTTTAACAGCCATCACAACAAGCGATCACACACAGGGCAGGCCTGGATAATAAGCAAAGCGTGTTGTTGTGTGGAGGCCCTCAAGGTCACAGGAAGTCTTCAGAAGAACCTATTTTAATTGTTATGTTAGCAGTGATTTAATGCAATCAGTTTTGGGTTTTAGCAGGGGTCACATTGTTTCCACATTGTCACATCTAGACAGTTCTTTCTTGCACTTTTCTTGTAACATAGATTTTATTTTATATATTGTGTATTCTTTGAATAAAAATAGTGTATGATTAGAAGCAAAAATACATTTTTGCTAATGTAATGTGTCCTCTGATATTTAAAAAACAGTAAAAAGAAGAAATAATTTATAAATATCCTATTGCACAAAACTGTTTTCAAGGTGGCATGAAAACCTTTTCCCTGACAAGTTATATGTATCATTCATTAGTAAATGATTGCTGCTACAGGCTTAGCAGCAACTTGATAAAAAGTTTGACTTTTGTATATTTTCATAACCTCGTATTTTTATGTTGATTTATAGGTCTATATAAACCATTTCCTGACTGCCACAGCTAGAATATGTAGCCGACTGCCCATTGACAGCAGTTGTTTTAGGTTAAAAAGCTAACAGTTTTGACTTGGAACAATAGCACTTTTGCTAACCTAGCAAGTTTGACTTTAGCATTACCATCGACACTAAGATAGCTAATCTAAATTCTTGCTCCAACTCATACATTTACTAATTTTCACAGATTATGATGGTTATTCAGCTTCTATGCACCAAAAATCTGGAACAAACTTCAAGAAAACTGCAAAACAGTTGAAACACTGAGTTCCTTTAAATCAAGACTAAAATTTACCTGTTTAGAGTTGCTTTTGAAACCTAATTATAAAACATTAATCAATAATTTGATGCAGAAAATGCAATGTTGACTGTGTGTTCTATGACTTTGTATTTTTGGGGTTTTTTTTATGATTTAAAGCACTTTAAATGCCTTGTTGCTGAAAGGTGCATACAAATTATGTTTATTATTTTAGTAGCTAATATGTATTAACCTTGTAAATTCCTTTTTATAGTGTATATACTGTATCTTTTCCTGACTAGCACTGTGGATGCTATTGTTGAACCAAATGTGAGTTAGAGAAATAACTGCATATGTGCTCTTTATTTATTTACTTATTTATTAATTTAGGCTTAGATAGCTCAGGGTAGCTTTTAAGAAAATCATTGTATCTCCACTAGTGAACTAAACACAATTTAATGCACAAAGCAACGTTGATCAAGATTGTCAAATTGTTAGTGATGTTTGTGATCCTCTGGTGGCCTCCAAGTTAAATGCTGCTTCTGGCCGCGTAAAGCCTTCAGCAACCTCTGAGCATGCATACTCATGCACACATATGCATATGCATTCCTGCGTGTCCTAATGCTGCTCTCTGGTTTTTGTTGTTGTTTTTTTTTTGTTTTTTTCTGCAGTTCCCGGTCCACCAGCTGGCATCAAGGCAGTTCCTTCCTCTCCAAGCAGCGTGGTCGTGTCCTGGTTACCACCGCTCAAACCAAATGGTGTTATCCGCAAGTACACCATTTACTGCTCCAGTCCAGGATCTGGGCAGCCGGTGAGTCTTTCCTCTATGGGGGTCAATAAAAAAATGCTTCCGTTGCTTGTAAAAGCAAGTTGATAAAATCAGCCAAAGGAAATGATTCATTTGTCACCACTATAATTAATTGAACCTTTGGGTGTGTGTGTGCATCTTTGCGCATGTCTGTCTTTCACTGTGTTTGCACCATTGCTTTATTTCCTGCCCTCCCAGATGAACAGATGAGGTTGTCTTGGCAACGTGATGAGACGTAGATATGCAAATTAGGCTGAGAACAAGCTCACACATGCAGACTGCCGCATCAGAAACACACACACACACGCATACACACACATCACATTTTAGCATTTTCTATTTATACACGCATTGTGGAGCATTTTCAATTTTGGCTAGATTATGTGCACATAAACAGCAAAGCACGCAGCGAAGTCTGATATAAGGAATGGATCTCACTTTCTTATTATTCGCAAATATTCCTCCCTCCTTGTGCATGAGTGCCATGTAAATGAGCATGGGCAGGAAAGGGAGGGAAGGAAAGGCAGGAGGAGGGGGGTAGAGGAGGCTGAGAGGGAAAAGGAGGCACACTGATAGAGGTAGGGAGACACCACAGGGAAATAGGGAAAAAAGAGAGGGATGGAGGGAGGACAGGCAGGGTGGAAGGGAGGAGTAGAGGAGGGTATCAGTCACATCGAGATGAGAGTGCTTTTGTCCGTCTTTTCATTATCTCCCTGTATCACTCCCTGGATCACCACAACACCACCGCAACGCTGGAGGAATGTTCGAACCCCCCTGTACACACACAAACACACACATATATATCTCCCCCCTTTCTGTCCATCCATCCTCTCCTCTTCACCAAGTAACACAGTGAGGGACAGAGGAGAGAAAAGGAAAGGCAAGCGGTGAAAGAAATGAAGATTAACGCTGAGAGATAAACCAGTCAAAGAAATAAAAACAGAAAGAGCTATGAGTTTTTTGGACAAGCTATGACGGTTTTTCTGTGTGTGTGAATATAAGTAAATGTTCACCTTTTAAAATGTTTCTTAGTACATTGTATGGTAGATTAGATTTATTACGCAGTAATATTTTAGTGCTGAAGACTGGAACTGATCTTACAGTGTCATCGTTCAAATACTCTTGTGTGTCTAGCTATCACCTATTTCTATATTTTTAATGAAAACATGAGTGAATTTTGTATGAAAAAGAAAATAAATATTTCTAAATGTATCAGAAAAATTATCGTGATCATATAACAAATAATGAAGAAGTGGTCTGATAATGTCTCTTATTGCTGTGTTTCTTATTTCTTACAGCTTTTTTTTTTACAGGCAAGTAAAATAAAAAGTTAAAACAAAACTCTTACATTCATATCAAGGAGCAATTATATTTAAAATTACTATGTACATTGAAAAAGTATTGAATTTGAGATTGTTATTCAGAATTGCCCCCTGCTGTTCATCATTTAAGAACCAATGTTTCACTTTTACAGTAAATGTGTGTATTTTTTTTTAAAATGCCCAAACAACAAGTAACAAAATCCTAGGAAGAGACTGAATTTTAGAAATCTCCAACATGCCTGTTATCTATGAATCCTCACTGATAAACACTGAGTTCTAAATAAAGTTGATTCACTTTTGAATTCTCACCTTGTGATAAAGCAAACACCGATATGCCGATACCTATTTGTGGTTTTCTCTGAGCCCAGAATCTATCTTTTCTGAATTCTGACTTTGACCGATTCTCTTTTTTTAGAGAAGACATGCAAATTTGCTTTGTTTTAGTTTAATAGTTAAAGTAACAAACATTTACTATGAATGAATACTACCATTGTCTGACAAAGGATGTTCATTAAAGTATAAACTCACTATGTGGATTTAATTTAAATATGAACAAGTTGACTCAAACTGCATGCTGTTTGCTTATCCAGTTGTAGACTGACAGTGGCAGATATTTGTTAGTTTTTATGCCTTTAAAAAACTAGAAAAAAATATGTTTTAATTTTCTCATATGGTCTTGTTACAAGTGTCAAGCCAACCTAAATTCTGACTTGCAATATGTCCAGTGTTTGTTTCACGCACCACCACTGAGCTGTGAGGGCCTCCTGACATGACATGGCGTGCTCTCATTCCCAGGCGCCCAGCGAGTACGAGGCCAACCCCGAGATGCTCTTTTACCGTATCACGCACCTCAGCCGCGGCAAACAGTACCACATCTGGGCCGCAGCCGTGACGACCGCCGGCCGCGGCAACATCAGCTCAAAGGTCACAGTGGAGCCTGCTGGGAAAGGTGGGTCCTTCAGACGAGCCCGCGGCGGAGGAGACGTGTAAAGAGAGGCTGTGTAAAGGTTATGAGGGAGATCTCCTGCACACCAGTCACTTTCATCCCTCCACCGTCTCCTCTCTGTCTATTTTCCTGGCTATTGATTGACAGCTGTGGTATTGATTGAGTTGTCGGTACATTGCAAGGAATGCTGTTGTTAATTATGTGGTGATGAACAGGGGCTATCTAGTAAAATGACCCCCGGGGAGAGAGAAAGTAGGCAGGGATCAATCGAAGGGAGGATCTATGGAGAAAAAATAGACTGAACCAAGTGGCCTGAGGAGGGGAGCTGCACTGAAACATCTTTTTTTATTCCTTCTGATGCAAGTGAAGGCCTTTCCCTCCAGGCGGTTCAGACCAGGAAACAGCACACACAGACAGACTTTGCAGTCCATGTCAGAGGTTAAAGTGTTTCTCGTCTGTCTCTACAGTCCCGGCAAAAATCCTCTCTTTTGGGGGCACGGTGACCACGCCCTGGATGAAGGAAGTCCGCCTGCCCTGCAGCTCAGTCGGCGAGCCCGCCCCCACCATTAAATGGACCAAAGACAGGTCAGACCCTTCAAACACAACTCATGTCTGAGTCATGACTCACTCAGATGGATGCTGCTGCCACTTCAGGAGGGAAACTGAAAATAATAACTTCGTTTGACTGTTTTCCTCCTCTCATCAGTGAGGATTCTGCCGTCCCAGTGACGGCCGACGGTCAGAGGCAGATCTTGTCCAACGGCACGCTGGTGCTACGTTCGGTCAAAGCCGAGGATTCTGGGTACTACACCTGCACTGCAACTAACACTCTGGGCTTTGACACCATCATTGTGAATCTGGTGGTGCAAGGTAAGAAGAAGCTGTTTTCTTTGACTTACTAGTTGAAGGTGGCTCCATGGAGTCTGAACGCTGACTCAGTGTGTTTCTGTTTGCGTGCTCAGTTCCTCCTGACCAGCCTCGTCTGACTGTCTCCACCACCTCCACCTCCTCCATCACTCTGGCTTGGATTCCAGGGGACAATGGAGGAAGCTCCATCAGAGGTATTCAACCTACTGGTCCGCTTGTTCATTCTTTACAGTTACTCTTAAAACAAACGTTGCTCGTGAGATGATTTTTTTCTGCCAGTTTCACACTCTTGAAGTGAGTTACATTTCAAAACCAGTACTATTCATGTATGAAGAGGTGAATCCTGTGCTGACGGCATCAATTCCCAGCTCGCTGTCGCCTCCTGGTGTCCAAATATTGCAACTTCGGCTTGATCATTGGCTTCATTGACAAAAACTGTTGTGCACCTGCAGGATTTGTGCTGCAGTATTCTGTGGACAACACAGAGGAGTGGAGGGATGTGTTCATCAGCTCCAGCGAGCGCTCCTTCAGGCTGGACAATCTGCGCTGCGGAACGTGGTACAAAGTCAAGCTGGCAGCCAAGAACAGCGTTGGCTCGGGTCGCATCAGTGAGATCATCGAGGCCAAGACGCACGGAAGAGGTGAGAGGAGAGAGGAGGGTGTAGGAGCAGTTTGACAAATAAATTCTCAAGCAGTAAATTAATAATGAATAATTCTAACCATAAAAAACTATTTTTAAAAAACAGAAATGTGGGCTTACTGAAAAGCATCTTATTTTCAAAGGTACTTTTAATCTGACAAACAAGACTCATCGAGACTTGTATGTTAATTTACGGAATATGACGGTAAAGTTCTAATTTGGGATGTTAAAGATTTTTTTATAGGACAATCTGTCAGTAGGAAACCAAGTTCAATGCACTTTTAAAACAATAAATGAGTGCAAACATTTGAATTTATTGTGGATTTTCTCCAACCAAATATACATTCACCTGAACCACCAAACGCTTCTGAGGCCTTGCAACTTGACTAGGCTTATGATTTTCGGCGGCTGGTTGTTTCTATTTGCCTGTTAAAATTACAAACACATATTTTTATTTGGCCTCATTTATTAAATTGATCAAAACAACAAGAATGGCTCATAAACACGATATGGATCTTTGAAGGAGATTTGTAGATTTACACAAACTGGGAAAGTCTTTAGGAGATATTCTTAAACAACTGCTGATTCCAAGATCACAATTTTTCCAAGATCTGAAAGTGGACGCTAACCATTTGCCTGAATTGAAAGAAAATTCCTTATCCAGACATCACTGGGGCTGTATGCATATGTATGAGCCTGTTTTTATAGATTTGTGAAAATCTGCAATAAATTCAAGCCTTGTATACAAAACTCACTTTAGATTTTTTGTTATATAATTATTCCACCATGGTAAATCTTAAAATGCCCCAAACTGATTTAAAATTCATGCTAATGTTGAGTGGATGTGACCTTGCCACCAGCCTTGTTTACAGCATATGCTTACTAAGTCTCAACCTGTTTCTCATCTGTTGCTTTCTGGTGTCTTCTTCTCTCTCCAGAGCCGGTGTTTAACAAGGACCAGCCGCTGCTCACCCACATCAACTCCACCCATGCGGGACTCAACCTGCAGGGCTGGACCAGTGGCGGCTGCCCCATCACTGACCTAATGCTGGACTTCAGGCCTAAAGGCACCTGGGCCTGGCAGAGCCTTAAGGCCAACTCCACCAATCAGCTGTTCCTCAGCGAGCTTCGCGAGGCCACATGGTACGAGCTCAAAATGAAGGCCTGCAACAGCGCTGGCTGTGGAAACCAGACCTCCCAGTTTGCTACCACCGACTATGATGGCAGTGAGTGTTTTTTTTTCCTCCTTTGTTTTCCTTTTCTCCTTCCTGTTTCTGAATTTCAATTAGTCTTTGTTGCTATTTTTTCGAACTCTCCTCAGGTACGATCCCCCCCATTAAATCTGCCCGTGGAGAGGGAGACGACGTGAAAAAACTGTTCTCCATCGGCTCTCCTGTCATCCTGGTCACTCTGGGTGTGGCTTTGCTCTTCATCATCCGTAAGAAACGCAAAGAGAAGAGGCTTAAACGGCTCAGGGGTAAGAGATAGAAGAGATAAATCTGTTGAATAGATTATTGCAACACTGCGCTAAGATGCGTAGATTATAGTCAAGGCTAACAGTAAGCTAATTAAGTCACTCTCATTACAGATGCTAAGAGCCTGGCTGAGATGCTGATCAGGTGAGACTTATTTTTTATAACAATGTCGATGGCACATGGCACTCCTATAGTTATGAACAAAATGTGACGACCACAAAATCAATGAAAGACATGCATGACTGTGAAGTGGATCAAGAAAGAAAGAACTGTGATGCACATACATAAATTCCAGCGCAATCAATATCCTTCACATTAGTAAATTTAGTAGTTAATTTAATTAAATTGTCAGTATATGTTCTGTGAAGGCCTGAGAAAAGTTTTTGTTCTGAAACTTTGTGAACAAACATCATGAATATCAATATTAACTCTGCAGAAGAGGTACAATCCCGATTCCATTGAAGTTGAGACGTTAATTTAAAGCATAAATAAAAACAGAATACAAAGACTTGCGAATCCTTTTCAACCCAGGTTCAGCTGAATTCACTACAGAAACAAGATATGTAATTTTCAAATAGTTAAACTTTATGGTTGTTTTGCAAATATTCCCTCTTTTGGAGTTTGATGCCTGTTCCAAAAAAATCTGTCGACAGGACAACTACTCATTCAACAAATGCTGGCCTTAATGGAAGAAATATAACGAAGCAAAATTTTGACTGAAAGTAATAGAAAGTCATTTTGCATTTGCCATCTAGGGAACTTCACACATGCAAGAAAATATATATAGCTTTAAAAAACGGTTTAAAAAGGAGCTTATTGGGAAATATGTTGCATAGGATGGGTGTCTCAAAGACCAAAAATGCTATTGATTATATTAAAAATGTATAAATAATTGTACATTTAGGGATGAGAATGTGAGATTTAAGTGAGTATGAGAGTATGAGGAAATCATAAAATCTTGTATCTTCTACCTGCTACTTTTCCAACAAATAATGTAAAATTGCATGTCAATGGGTATGATAATTTGTTTTAATCTCAATTTTTTTTCTTCTTGTTTTTACTTTTTGTCTGTTCGAAATAAATAAATAAATTAAAAATAAAAAGATGCTCTGTTCAGATGGCCCTGAAACTGCCATTTTTTGGCTACCAGTAAAATGCTAATTGTGGAAGAAAGCGTACAGTTCACATCACCTTGAAAACACATCTGTAATGGTGGAACATGGTTGATCAGAGCTAATAGAAAGTAGAAGGCAGAAAATGCAGGTCAATCCAGAACACATTCCTACAATACAGAACTAAAATGAAATAGATCAAAGCATATTCAGGCCTAAACCTAATTGAGAATATGTTGCAAGATTTAAAAATGTATGTTTTACATCTACTCTGTATATAACATTTGACATTATGTGTTTGTGTGTCCAGCAAGAACAATCGCAGCATAGATACGCCGGTGAAGGGCCCTCCGCAAGGGCCGAGGCTCCACATCGACATTCCCCGAGTTCAGCTGCTCATCGAGGACAAGGAAGGCATCAAACAGATAGGCAAGTCACCAGATAACAGGACGCTAAAATCATCTGTCCTGAGTGGTCAATTTTACAGCAGGAGTGTCTAAAAACTCATTTCCACGTGTCTGCGGCAGGAGAGGACAAGGCAGCGGTTCCGGTGACAGACACCGAGTTCAGCCAGTCGGTGAATCCCCAGAACTTCTGCACGGGCGTGTCCCTGCACCACCAGGCCCTGATCCAGAATTCAGGACCTCTGATTGACATGTCAGACATCCGCCCTGGCACAAGTGCGCTTGCTTCATATTTTATGCTCAAACGTCTGAAAATGGACGTCTTGATGGCTGAATCATTGAGGCAGAGCCTTCGTTGTACCGAGCTGAACTCTCATCTCTGTGTTGTCGCTCAGACCCTGTGTCCAGGAAGAGCATAAAGTCCGCTCACAGCTCCAGGAACAGATACTCCAGCCAGTGGACGCTTAGTCGACCGAGTCAGTCCACAGCTTCAGCACGGACTCTGACGTCCGACTGGCGGACGATGGGCTCCCACGGCATCACCGCCACCGAGAGTGACAGCTACAGCGCCAGCCTCTCTCAAGACACGGGTTTGTCAATCTGACTGCTACCATTTGTTAGAAAAATGTAAATACTGACATGCAGTCATGAACATGAACATACCTCCTTTGTTCTTCCAGATAAGGGTCGTAACAGCATGGTGTCGACGGAGAGCGCCTCCTCCACCTACGAGGAGCTGGCCCGAGCGTACGAGCACGCCAAGCTGGAGGAGCACCTGCAGCACGCCAAGTTCACCATCACAGAGTGCTTCATCTCCGACAGCTCGTCGGACCAGATGACCACCGGTACCAACGACCCCGCGGACAGCATGACCTCCCTCAGCACGCCGTCTGAGCCGGGCATCTGCCGCTTCACCGCCTCGCCACCCAAACCGCAGGACTACGACCGCGGGAAGAACGTGGCGGTGCCCATTCCCCACCGGGCAAACAAAAGTAAGTGGAACAATTTGTATAGATGTTTTACGGTACTTTGCAGAAGTTTTCATACCCCTAGAACTTTTCCACATGTTGTGTCGTCACAGCTACATGAAATCTTTATTGGGATTTCAGGGGCCAAAGACCAAGACAGAGTAGTGTTGAAGAAAAAAAACAAATATTTTCAAAATGTTTTTATAAAACAAAGCTGAATAGTTTGGTATGCATTTGTACAGAGCCTACCTGAATTAACACTGTAGAAACACTTTAGCTGAAATTCCAGTTTAAATACCAGATTTGCAAATCTAGAGTTTGAAATTTCTTCCCATTCTTCTGTCACCTAGTTGTAGGTCAGATTGGCTGAAGTGCTTTTGTGCACCTTATCTGGTCTTGCCATTGCTTCTCTATTGGATTTAGGTCTGAACTTTGACTGGGCCATTCTAACACATGAATTAACGTTATTCTAAATCATTCCATTGTAGTTCTGACTTTATGTTTAGGGTTGATGTTCTCCTGTAAAATGAATTTTCTCCAAAGACTTTTTTCTTCCAGTATTGACTTATTTTTCAGCTCCGTCCATCTCTGCTGCACTGCCATGTCTTACCATGGGTACGACATCATTACCATGGGTGTGTGTTAATTTTCCACAACAAATTGCATTCTGAACTTAGAAAAATTACATTTTAGTGTCGTTTAGCAAGAGAACCTGCCTTCATGTGTTTGTTGTGTCTCCCACTGGGTTTCTTCTTCCGGCATTCCCTAACGAAGGTTTGCATTTAGCTACTCCTCCACAAAAACATACGTATTTATGGAGAGCACAATTTAGTTTTTCTTTGGACAGATTCTCCCACTTGAGCAGTGGATGTCTGTAGCTAAGGTGGACGTCTCAGAGTGAATTTATGTTTTATGAAGCATTTTGACAGTCATGAATCGTTTTCCTTTTAGTTCATCAAAAGACATTGGAGAAAAAATGTCGAAACATTGAACTCGGGGTATGAATACTTTTGCAAGATATTGTGATAATAAAATAAAATATATATTAAATTGGAGAGCCAAAAAAGGAGTCACAGGTTGATCCCTGAGATCAACAAGCACTCAGATTCCCTTTCAGTTAAAAAGAAAACTGCATTCTTGTCCTGATTATTGTTATTTTTTCTCCAAAAGGTGAGTTCTGCAATCTACCCCTTTACATGAAGGCAGACCCATTCTTCCGCAAGCAAGGGGATTCTCTGCATGACCCGTGTCCAGCCGTGCCGCCACGGGAAGCCTCGATCCGCAGCCTGACGCAGCGGGCGTACCACACCCAGGGCCGTCACAAGACTCTAGACCCGGCCAAGCAGCAGGCCCTGACGCTGGGTCACTCCGGCCTGGGCAGCCTGGGTGCGAGCTCCAGCACCTCCACCTTGCCCCAGAGGACTCTCACCATGCCCAGCTCCAACAACGCAGCGACGGCCTCCACGTCCAGCACGAGCAGCAACCCCACCAACAGCAACAAGGTGGGCGGCTCCAGAGACTCGCTGCTCGAGAGCAGCTCCTCGGCCCTGGGGAGGCTGCAGAAGCAGAGCGTGGGGGCCTACTCCAAGTCCTACACGCTGGTGTAGTCCGGTCCACTGCACAGACTCGCACTGCTGCCCCGCTCCGCAGCCAGCACCACTCTGGCTCTCATAAGTCTGGGCCACAACAGGCTTGCGGGCATCTTTCTGAAAGCCAAGCTCATGGCGAACCGCCCGGCTTCCTGTCTACTTTTCCTTCAAGGGGGCGGAGGCGTTGGAGGCGTCCCGCCCATCTAGACAGAGACCCAGCTAACCCTACTGTTCATGTTCAAATGGAACTAAATATACGAGAACTACTAACTCCAACTAACAGTTCCAGCCGGCTGGTGCTCAACTCCACTCAGTTCCTGCAGGAGACACACAGCCAAATGCAGAATGGATTTCTGTGGTCATTTTTGCAAATATTGACTGTAACCAAAGAGCTGAAGGCTCTGAGTTCATGAAAACTATAATAGCCAGTATAAAGCTGTGCGACCATCCTGTTTTTCCACACGCACACATACACACGCACACACGCAAACACAATGTCCTTCATAGTTTTTGATTTGACTTATTTTGTATTTTTTGATCAGTTTGCAGGACTTCAGCTAAGTCCCCTGTTTTCCCACACTCTCTCTCACTCTCTTGGTGTTTCTCCCTAATAAGAATTGGCAGATTTCCCCTTTTTAATTGCGACTCCAAAAGGTAACGATTCAGATTCACCTCCACAAATCAGTATTCTCCACTCATCTCTCTGCAGCTGAACGGTGTCTCAACTCTTCAGTCCAGTCACTACAACCCCGGTGAAGCAGCTGTAATTTCTCACCTTACAAATAGAGAATATTTGGTATTATAAAGAATTTTACATATATATTTCTATGTAGGTATATTATTGACGTCTAAGGGAAATGATGACAAAGTATAAACTGTATGCGCTACACCGCCGTGATAGTTATATACAGCAGTTTAATGTTACCGGCAAATTTTAAGAAAGGAGACAATCGCTCAATCATTGAATTTAGAAGTAGAGAAAATTTAAGAAAAGTTGGACTTAAGAAGGAAAATGTCTAGTATATATGTGAGATATTCTGTATGTTAGTGCGTGCTGGCCAGCTAAGGAAGCGTGACCCTCTCTGTTGTGGAGACGGGCTAACAGAAAGCAGGGTGGGAAGATTACACCGTCCCTGGGCTGTGACGCCTTGGTTGTTTGTGTGGCTTTGGGGGGGAAACAATCACAATACCAGGCCTTCAATGATGTCTTCTTATATAGCTTGTTACTAGCCTGAGTGCTTGGTTTAGGTTGATCTGGTAAGATTCGAAAGTTACAGTGTCTTGTAAAAGCTGTTATGCCTCTTTTCCACATCACAACCGCTAACTTCAATGTATTTTATTGGGATATTATGTGACAAAGCAACATAAAGTTAAATTGGTGGTGGATGTGAAATAACGTGTGATTATCAATATGTTTACAAAATGTATTTCAAGAGGGATGCATTCTTTAGCAAGGCACTGTATATTGTTATCTTATCCCAAAACACCTTTATGCAGTTTGCTGCGAAGTGGTTAGAGACTTGGGTTGTTCTCCGGTTTTAAGGCCTGTGTTTGTGGCTAGAGGGCAAATCCTCCCAAGATGTAGTTATTTGCTTCTCAGCCAAATAAATAAGCTGAACTGAATGCCAGTCATAATGTGAATGAAGTATTAATAATATTAATGTCAAGAGATGTTATATGTCAGGGAATTCAGTTATGGAAATTATATGATGTTCACGGAATTGATATCTTTGTTGTCGTCCTGTCTGAAGAACTGTAAATGTCCCACTCTTTTTTATCTCCACGTCATCCCTCCCCATGATCCTTTTCTCACTGTTGTACATGAACACAAGAACCTACGGGAAGGCCTTTTTGTCCCACGATAGTGTTTTGTGTAGACTATTTATTTACCCATTTGCTTTGTTTGTTTGTCTGCTTGCTTGTTTAGAGAAAAGAAGGGGGTTTTTGTTGGTCTGTTGATTTCTAATTTTTCTTCAGTTTTGTCAGAAATTTAGGTTCCAGGGGTCCAACAGTACACGGCCTGTATTACACACCAGTTCAGCCAAGTAAAATCAGGGACTTGTGGCTCTTTTGGTCATACAGACTACTATTGTATTGTGTATATACTGGACCGGAGCCACATTGTGAAACGGCATCGTTTCGGCTCTCGCCTTCGTTCCCCACAGAGATAAACTGAGGTACAAATTTGCCCCCCCGACCCACACCGGACCCGTCATCTCTACCTTCGTCAGTGTTATTTTTAAATTGAGTCTTGTACATAAAACACAGTTTTGTATGAAGAGCTATTTTCTTCAGAATAAATCAGGGGACGCATCAAGGTGGAAAGTCCCACTTTCAAAATTGAAATAACATCACAAATTGTTTTGTTTTTTTTCTTAAGATGGACAAATACATTTTCCCCCCCTTATGTTTTTGATACTACTAATTTGAAGAATTTTTTGTCTTTTTTTAAAAAAAACAAAACAACGTATTTTGATGTTGTCATTTGTCCCATTTACTTTTTTTAATATCATTATTTTATATTTTGTTCGACCCTCGGAAAAGTCATTGCATGCTTGCTAAAAGGGAAAATTGATGGAAAAATGTATGAAAAAATTTAAAAAAAAAGACGTTGAAGATATCCCAAACATTTCTTTAAGTTGCTTGTTACAGCAATTGCTTGTGTTCAAAGGTACATTTTCTATGAAAAAGCAAAAACTAAAAAGATCATTCTAACACCTTGTGCAATAAAGCTATCTTTCATATGCCATGGCTTCTGTCATTTCCAACCGTTTTCTTTTTTTTAATTTTGAACAAAAACTATTTGACCTAATGTTATACAGAGCCCAACGTTTCATGTTAGCAAAGATAGACACCAGCCTCCAGAAAGGAAAGGACAGGTATGTATAGAATACAAATGCAAATACATGCAAATATTTGGACAATTGTACCTGATCAAGCCAAACCACCACCAGCACTCTTCTGGCAAATTTCACTAAATTTAATTTGAATTGTTGCAATTTGTTTAAAATTGGTTTCCTGGCAAAACAGTGTATCCAAATATCTTGTTTCACATTTCAATCTTACAACCTGTGTGGATTACAAATACACAATAAAATCTAATTTATCCACTCAATTCCGTTTTTATTCAGTAAAGTCACTGTTACATTATTCGTACCACAGGCAGAAATATATAAAAAGGCTTTGTAGACAGCATAAAACACCTAATTTCACTGAGAAATGTGGCTCTTAGGAGGCATGGAGCAGAATGCACAAAGTTTCTTCAGTTCTCTTTAAGTTGTCGTTTATTAAAGGTATCCATAAACAAGTTTGCATCTACAGTATTATTAAAGGTGTGGTTCTGAAACAGAGAAGTAAACCATCAAGTTTGAACTTCAACAATATGACTATTAAGCAGGCAAATGAATTATTGAAGCACTCAAACTACAATTAAAACCATTTAGAAAAACTGTTGTCATTGCTTCTATAACAGCTGAATCCACATCACGTCATAAATCAGAAAGATCTGACCTTGTAAGCCAGCTGAAAGAGCAAAAAGCCAACCATGCAACCCTATTTAATTCAACAATACTTAGTGGTAACCTCCTAGACATGCTCTATTTGTAGTTCAGATTAATAAATCTATCGACAAAGTCCATTTTCTGCACCTTATGGCCATTGAAAGCTGATCTGCCTCCTACTAGCGTCTTCTGAAAGCAGCTCTCTGATTGGCTCGGCAATTAACTGCCAATTCAGTCAGTCGGAAGAGCTCGGTCACCTTTCAAAGCAACGATTTTTACCACGAAGGAAGAAAGGTCAGATTGAGATGTTGGGAATCCAGAAATGTGTTGCATGCGGTTGCAAGCGCATTTGACAGTCTATGAACCTGATTCAATTTCATAGGCTGCATAAATGTTGTCACATCATGCAATTGCCGGTTTGCTTCCTAATAACAAGGCGTCATCCGCGTCTGGTGACTGGCTGGTTTGACTGACACCCTGATGCCTGGTAACTGCTCTGTTGCCCCGCCGCTAGTGCCCTCTAGTGGCTGTTTTGAACAAGCCAGCTCCTTGAAGAGCGGATAATTTGCATCCTCATCATTGGTTGTGTAGCAAATTGCATCCGAATCGTAGCGTTGCTTCTGGACGCTTGTCTGACGGGATTTAAGCATAAGAGATGTCTAACTGGTTCCATTTCGATGTGTGTAAAAAAAGAAAAAAGTCAGAATTTTGATAGGATACTTCTGGTACAAGACGTTCTCACTTGCCTAAATATTTGCACTGTAATTAGTTCAGCTATCTCCCACAAATCTAGACGACTCAAGCGCATAGCATGGTAATCTGTTAGATGGGACACACCCAAATCTTCTTTTTTTTTCCTGCTCTACATCTAAACGGCCACAAGGTGGCGTAGCGATCCTTTCAAAGCTATGACCTTCCAGAGAGGTTTCGGGATACTGTGACGAAAGGTGCTCTCCTAAAAGAGTGCAGTCGTTCATGACGGATATGCTGTGAATAATAGATGTTTCTTAGACTCTCGTACTCTGGTGTGTTTATACTAAAGCTTCTGCTTAATAAGCTTTAGTATAAGTGCCTGTTGAGCCACTGTTCCTGCTCAAAATATGTCATGTGTTCATCTTGCTGAAGGTGTCTGCTTGTAACTTTGAAGACAAAATGTACAGTGGAAAAGTATTCATACTACTTGAAAGTCATTTTGCTACCGCAAACTAATGTCAGGCACATTTTTCTAAAGATAAAGTGAACTTTATCTTTCTCTTTATCTGTGGTTCAGATTTAATAAAATGTGATTCATTCTAGGTTTGGTTCTGCTGCTTGGTTTTGGTCAGAAAGTAAATTAAATACAAAATACACACTGCTGTTCCAACAAGTAGGATGCTTGGTACTCAAAGTTTCTTAGTGCTTTGAATACCAAAATCAAAAGTCAGACTCTCGACTGGAAGATTAGATCAATAAAAACATACACATACATACACATGCAGGAAGTTTTACAAGATTTAATTTATTAACTATTATACAGTTCACATAAGGCCTTCATGTTCAAACGTTCTCGGTCAGACAAATTCCACCGTTTGCTCCTGGTGCACACGATACATGAACTTTTTCAGCTAAATCAATTCTTGTTCTCACACTTACTTCATGTTTTAAAAACAGAAAGAGGGCATTCATCCTCCTCCCTTCATGTGTGGTCTTATGTTGTTTTTTTTTATTATTTCTTTTGTTTTTTTTAATCATGCACTAATTTTAAGTGGCCTTTTAAACCATTCACAAAAATTGTAAAAAGGAACCTCCGATAATTGAAATACACACTAGAAATGTTTTCTACCATCAACTAAAGGGCGGCGTCCCTCCCTCCCCTTCCCCACAACGTACAAATGAACAACCATAACCGAGACGTGGTGTGCACCCACTCGTTGATCCTTCCAACGGCACATTTGGTCGGGTATTTTTTACTCTCTCTTTCTTTTCTTTTTTTTCTTTTCTTTTTTTGCTGAAAGCCAAATAATGCAGCAATATTATTTATACACTCCCAGGTATCATGTTGGTCTGAATGGTCGAAGCTTCAAGCTCAGGGCAGTCTGAGAAAAACACTTCATTTTTTTTTTTTTTTTCTCTTCCTTGTTCCAGTCTGTTGAACACAAAAATTACAATCCCCAACAGTACCAGTAAAACAGATGAGCCCAATGCAAACGCAACCAAAAGACAGTGCTACAATCCTCGCATTTGAAAGACAGCAGGCTACTTTATTGTTAAAAGTTCATAAGGTTAAAGTTAGAGGGCCTTCATTTTGCAGAGCTGCCTCTGAAAACGGTGAGCAGACGCTCCCCGAACGGGTCCCAACCGCAGCAGGGGTTTCGTTTCTCTCCAACCAGGTTCCGTTTCAGCAGAACCAGCAGTAACAGTAAAGATCCCAGACCCGGTTAAAGGTTCCTAATATGACATGAATACAAGGAGCTGAGGGTCGACAGACAGCACGACAATGAGTCGGGCTACCTATCGCGTTTCAAGCATTTTGGTTTCCATGGACACCGGCTGACGATGATGAGGATGATGATGCGACTAGGTTACACATTCAACATGGCAGCAGTTCTCCTTCAACTGATGTTGGATAAAAAAAACAAAGCCCCTAAACATCCACTTGGATCAACAAACAGCTAGAAGACGAGAAGAATTTCCTTTTCCTTATTTTCCCCACGTCTGGATGAATGAGGAACATTAAGCAGATTCAGACTTTCCATCACAACCCAAAACAGGCGGGACAACTGGATCTAATTAGAAGACTAACTTTGCTTTTTTTTTTTTTTGCTTTGTTTAGTTTTTTCTACAAAAAGATCCTGAACTCGTGCCACATTCAGCCACTAAAAACAAACGATATGGATATTTAACCTATGTGGCATTTCTTCATATTTAATACTACACTATAAAAAGTGCTTCAGATAGGTCTGTGGATTAAAAAAATAAAGGAAAAAACACAATGTAAACAAAGTTTGATCTGCCAGAGCTCGGTTGAGGCAATGGTACGTATGGCTGTTTGAGCTGAGAAATTAAAACAAACAAAAATAAGCAAAGAAAAACAGTGATCATTAAAGTGCATCCCTGGATGTGATACCCCACCCTCTTTCCTTTCCCACCATGCTGAGCCCCTCAAAAAGAGCAACATGAGAAATGCTTAAAAAAAAGGGGGGGCAGACGATAATCTTCTGCTTCTATGTAGCAAACTGCTGCCCTGCGGACCTACAGGGGGGCTGGTCCATAAATCCAGTGGTGGTACTTTAAGAAAAATTAATATTACACATAAAAAAGAAAATCATTCAGTCCAGCTTGGGTTGAAGGTTTCCTGGTAGTGTAGCCTTGCAGCGTCCTCCGCCTCGCTGATAATGGAAGCATGCCACATTTCACACAATTATGACCACCATCACTTCCTGCACCCCCCTCCCCACTCCCACATCGTCATAACCTAGGTTTGTCCATGTTTGAGATTTAGCTTTGTTTTCTTTTTGTTTTTCTCGTGTCTGAATGTGTTTATGTGTATCGGTGACAAGGTCCAGCATCATCATGGGCACACACGGTGTCATCGTCTCTCACAGTGTCTCTTGTTCAGCAGGAGAATGGTGGGCGTGGGGGTGCTGGTGGAGCGGCGACAGCAGGGACTGAAGGGGCGACTGCGGCGTGGTGGGTGGAGACTGCTGCAGGGGGCTGAAGTGCGTGGCGGTGTGGGGAGGCGAGGAGCGGTAGCAGGAGTAGGCGGAGCTCCCGCCCAGGGTGGTGGTGGGAGAGGCGGGGAGGCCTCCAAGGCCCGTCGGGGAGTCGATCAGCGGCTGGTTGTAGAAGAAGAAAGCACACTGGTGGATGAAGGTCTCGATGATTGTCTGGTAGGTTCGCGTGGCAGTTAGGGCGTCCATCGTGGTGAAGTCGGGCCTCATGAGGGTGGGCCAGAAGCAGATGGACAGGTTTTCGCTGGTCATCAGGTTCACTCTGCTCAGCTGGCTCACCCTGGGAACAAACACACAACACCACATCATCTAAAGCACACAAAAAAAGCAACTAATATAGCGAAGGTTTTCACATTTTGCAGCGTTACAACCACAAAGGTGTTTTAAGACATTTTATGCGACAGACCAACATGAAGAAGGGTGTAATCATAAAGTGGAAAGGAAAAGATACAAACCCACCTTCTGTTGCAATAACAGCTGCAGATCTTTTAAGAGTTTGAGTTATAATGAATGAAAGTTTGGCAAAATAATCTTAAAGTCAGTCAGGTTGATTGAAGAGCATCTGTGAAGGTAAACTGAGACTTGCCAAAACTTCTCAATTGGATTCAGGTTCAAAGTTTTGATAGTCTAATATACTGAAGACCAAAAGTATTCATACACCTTGCGGATTTAGATGTAGATCTTGTTTTCAATTCAGTAAAAAACTTTGTTTCTAATAGGGTAAGAGACAGGCGTCCTTCATAAGAGAATTAAACAATGTGAAATGGGCATCAAATGTGAAGCAAAAAAAAACATTTATCCCATTTTCATCTAAAAATATACATATATGCATTATTCCTTAAATTGTATTTAGTTTTATCTGCCTTCACATTAACCTATCTTTAGCATGATGACCATGTTTCACCATGAAGATGGTGCGTTTGAGCTGGTGTGCAGAGCTGGTTTCTACGTATACAGTTACGAATGTAGGTTAAAAAAAGTTAATTTTTGACTCATAAGAGTGTACAACTGAACTGTGGATCTCTGAAGCTCCTCCAGAGTAACCAAGGGCTTCTTAGCTTTCCATTTAACAACAATGGACTCCTAACAGGCTGTGACATTGCTTTATAACCCAACTCAGTTGAACTAGGCTTTAATTTTGGGTATCAGAATAAAAGAGGAAAAAATACAAATTCACTCCTTACTTATTGGATTTCTATGTGCAAAAATGTTAAAAGCTGCTGTCTGTTGGTTTGTCATATCTTAATTAAAAGTAATATGTTGGTGGTTGTGACATGACAAAATGTGGAAAAGGTTCAAGGAATTATACGGTCAAAACAAATGCAAACCAGTCTATAGGTCAGAAAGTTTACCTGTTCAAGTGGCTCACTACATATCTGAAGACGTCGTAGTTCTCCTTCGGAAACTTCCTCAGGACGTCTTTCATGGCATACAGCCTCTGCTCTCGGTCCATGATTTCTACACAAACAGAGTTATCTCTCACCACTAATCCATCGGATCAAATTTCAGCTGAACTCTGTCACTAGATCATCGGGACAACCTTTCTCCCCAAATACCGCAAACACACAAAACAATAGCAGACCAGATGAGCTCCTATCCCTCCTAAGGAAATAATCGTTTTATGTTTTGTGTGAGGACCCTCCCAGCCCAGCAGTGTTTGCTTACTGAAAGCGTCCAATAGCTCCACCTGCAGAGCACAAGGCACCAGGGGCTCAGGCAGCTCTGAGAAGAAGCTTTTGAGAGCTCCAGCCACAGTGTTTATGGCGAAGTCTTTCTCCACCAGGTCTAATCCGTGGTCTGAAGGGGAAACAACGACAAAGGTAAAAGGAATCAGATAAGAAAGCCGGAGCACCAGTTTCAGTCATCATCAGCAGTTTGTCACTTTCCTTTTGACAGCTCTATGCTTATGTTTTCAGAGTCAGATAATTACACATGAGCAACTCACCCTGCTCAAACTGCTTCTGCATGCTCTCCATCTCGGACTTGTTGCCACTCACACGGTACAAGCCCTCTGTGTTCAGGCCTGGAAGGACGAAGCAAGCAGAGAAAGAAAGGTGTGTGCATGTTGAGGGAGGCATAGTAGCAAACAGGGAAAGCACAAACGGCTCATCAGTCATTCTGCAAACAGACACGACCATACAGATGCTTTCCAAAAGCACCAAACAAATTATGTGGTCAGGTTACAAAGCTCTGAAAAAGAAGAAAGCATGTTTTGATCATTTGGAGCTCTCCAGTTTTCTTCATGGACTAAACAAGACTCCAAAGAAGAGTAAATTGAGCTCTTATATCACTTTGTTTCAGCTTTTGCCTCTGTGACTTTCTCCAGGTTCTCAGTAATAAACCTTTGGAAGCACCAGCATCGACACGTCATGCAAATTGAACAACATAATCTCTGATTCTTTATTGTAAGTGGCTACTTCTTAGGCCTTTAGTTTGACTTTGTGCAAGTCCCACGCCTGGAGCAGATGAACATATAGAGAAAATCTGTCATCAGCAGATGTCAGCTCAGCACGAAGGCTGAGGGGAAAAAAAATTACAAATCTTATGAGAAAAGCATTCAGAGACTTGAGCCTTTTCGTTGGCTCCAGATCCATTTATTGTGAATTGGCGCAATATGAATAAACTGAATTGAATTTAACCTTTAACCTAATTATCAAAACTGCAAACTATGGTAAAAGGACCACTAGTGGTAATTTTACTGCTTGTAATGAGAAAAAAAAGCCATTCCAACTAGTAATGGTTGCTACTCTTTGTATCAGCTATCTAGAAAATTTGATGTGAATTGGAGCAAATTATCCCAAACAATTTGAAGCAAATTGTTTCCAAGAGAAATTACTCAGACAGGAAGTGAAGAAGAGAAAATGTATTGTTTAATATTATATAAAAATCCAATAAGTCTAAACATTAAATTCAACTTAACCAAGTTTTAGACGCATGTGAGAAGTTGTGCTGCTGGAAGTGCAAAGATATTGGATCTTGAGCTAATGTTGGTGAGAAATCTATCTGACCAATTTTTACTTATTTCTTCAAGTATGCAGTGCAGCTGGGTAAAAATGTGATTTTTAGATAAAAGATTTTATGAATTCTACTTGTTTTTTTAACATCTTCACCAGATGCAGCACATATTATGTGAACTAATATAGTATGTTTTCAAAAGAACAATACAAACACACTGACTCATACAAATATGACTGGGTGTTATTGTGTTTGTCTGGTCAGTGCCTTTAGTGGAAGCAACACTTCAGCTTATCTGGCCGTCTTCAGCCAGCGGAGATATGGACAGCGCAATCTGGAGCATTTCTGCTGATTCCAGCCGATTTATGAATGAGTCAGCATTGACCTTAACTGAGCATAATATTTGCTTTAAAGCAATTGTTAGATGAGTATCGGCTGCCTCGGCATCCGTTTAGAAACAAAAGATAAATGTAAAGTAAACATATATTGTGTTTTATTGGCCAGTAATTGATAAGAAATGCATATTAAAGATAATAATCATGAAAAGATAACTGAAGCATTCTTGTTTACCAAGTTACTCCTACAAATTAATACATTTTCAGTTTTCCATTTCATATATTAAACTGTTCATTATGACTAATTCTTTTCTCTAGTCTTTCAAAAAGCACTTAAGTCTTTATTAACGCACAGAAACACTTTCATTTTTATAAGTGGCATAGGTTGAATGAAAGGATTATCAAACTTTGCTCCTGAATTATTTAAAGCCGCAAACTCGGGATGCTGAGCCGTAAGTGTCAATCAGTTCAAATCTGTAAGAAATAAACTTTATGTATTTTTGAAGTGCATCTTGCACAAACCTAAATGAACATTTACATCTGTAATCTTCTCAATATACGTCAAAGGAACTCACCTGTTTTCTCAATGAAGTGGACGCACTTCTCTATGAAAAGTGGAATTGGTCTGTCTGGGGAGACCACACTTGCTAGCGGCACTCCAAAGTAACAGCTCTCCATGGGCTTGGGAATCGATGGACGCGGCTTTGGTCTTGATTTCTGTGAGAGATGAAAACAGGACTTTAGATTAGTTTGAAATATTCATCAAAGCCAGGTTTCCCCTCATAGTGGCTGCTAATTCTCAAGGCTTGTAAATCTATCTCACTGGGATATACTTCTGTGCAGGAATTAGAAGAAATAGTGCACTTTACTCTATAGGCTGAAACAAAAAAAGTGCTTAATGATAATATTTAACACTTGCACAAAAACTACTCTAATTTCTCTAAGATTAAAAATAGAAAAGGTTGTAATAAAACAAACCTTGGCTGTTCTCCTGAGGCTCTTCAGAATGTTCCTCTTCTTTGGGTCCTCAATCTCCTCGTTAACAAGACTGTCACCTTTCAAAGTCCCAAAGTCATCTTCTTTGGACTTTGACAGAGCTCCCATTTCATCGTCGCTGCCTATAAAGCTTGTACGGAAACTGCTGAACTTGCCCAGCCGCTTCGAGCGGTCGCGGTACAGTCGGGGCTTCACTCCGATTGCTGAGAACTTCCTCCTTCGCTCCAAAGAGCTGCTGTCTGCCTCGCTGTCTGAGCCATTTCCATTTGAATGCATCCTGTTGGAGTTGCGGATGGTAATGATTTTTCCCTGCGTGCTGTCATGTGGAACTGAGTAGATGATTTCTTCGTTGCTAGGGCGGGGTTTTGAAACGGCATCAATGGGTTCGGCGTAGTCTGAGGGGTCGTAACCCACATCTCCACCAGGTACCCAGGTAACAGCAGAGGGCAGGGACCGACGATGACCTAGGGTGTCGATGTAGGGACTACGGCTAACCTTCCGGAAGTCAAAAGTGACACCTGGTTTTACTCTCACTTGGGGGGGTATTTTGTTGTTGAGCTTATTTTCAAAGTCTCTGATATCAGATATGACAGAGATGTCACTGGAGTCCAAGTCAGGCATGTTGAAGCCGCCACCGTGAGAGGAGAGAGTGCCATCGTAATATGGTGGAGAAGGCTCTACGTCATCCTCCGAATCCACAAACATGGCCATAGGACTGGGAGAGATGCAGCGTGGGGAGTATACGTTTTCACCGGTGCAAGCTTCTGCAACATTGTCATACATATGTGTGGCCTCCACAATGTTGCGCTTCTCTACCACCTCCATCAGAAATGAATGAAACATTTCTATTCTGTGCAGGCCTCCCACCACTCCCCCGGATCCACAAACCACACTATTGAAACGACCCTCGATCTCATGGGCCAGCTCCTCCCCCTGAATCAGCTGTTCACAGGCAAAGTCGCTGTCAGTGAGCTCGGCCTGACTATCTCCTACTGCCAACAGCTGAACGGGGATAATGTCCTGAACCTCACATAAGAATGCACACAGGGTCTCCAGGGAAGCTTTCCGGGTGACTGAGTACACAGCAATATAGCCGTGCACTAACCTGCTCTTCCTTAAAGTGAAAGAGGCATGATATGAGAGGAGAGAAAGCTCTATAGCCAGCTTGTGCCCCCCAATAGTCTGCTCTAGCAACACAGAAGTGCCACTATTCGACATAGGTCTGCAGTGCTGATGCATCAGGAAAGGAGACAGGAGCTGTTCAATGTCATAGGGGTCTCCACACATTAAGCACATGACAATGCGTAGGTCTGCCTCTTGGGCTGGCTGATGTGGAGAGTCTCGGAGACCGGGAGGCTCAGGGAGGAGAGGTGGGGAGCTGCTACTAAAAGATGTGCTCCTTCTAACATCAAGAAGGCCTCTCAGCACCTGATTGATCTGAGTCTCATTTACATTGTGCCCATAGCCCACACCGGGGGAGGCTGGGTCTAAAAAGCTGCACTGTAGTCTCCTTGCAACTTGTTGTCCCTGTGTTATTAGGTTTAAGGCAGTGTCTCCACCTATATCAACATATGAGCCAACCCCTCTTTTGGTGACTAAAAGAAGGGATGTTGGCAGTTGAGCCAGCTGGCTATCCCTTCGACCTAGAGTTGATTCCCTAAGTCGCTCAAGACTTTCTACCACATAAGATAGAGAATCTTTTGAGTTATACAGACAAAGACATCCATGAGGGGTAAATGTGGGGGTGTGGAAGGAGTTTACTGGAAGACGTACGTTCCCCTCAATAGGCCGCAGTGTCAACTCATACATCTTCCCGTCTAAAACATACCAGTCATCATTTGTGCACAGAGCTCTAATCTCATTGGCAAATTCTCTGGCCAACCCATCCTTACCTAGGATGACCAAATTAATTCTATCAGCTTTGGTGTCCCCAAAATGAGCTTTCACATCAAAGAAGGGGTAACAGGTGGGAAAACGAGATGCTAGGAGTTGCTCGATCTTAGAGTCTCCACAGTGAGGGCTACTGGGGCATGTTTCCTTGGTGGGGTGATAGACAAAGTGAATATGCTTCAGCACAAGGGCATCTCTTTCAGCAGGAAGCTTTTGCAGCGTCTTAAACCTCTGCTCCTCTCCCAGAACCTCCTGAATTGCTCCCATCTTTTCTTTGCTAGGCTTGGCATCCACTTCAAGCTCATAAAAAAGCTCAGAGTATTCAAGCAGAAGCTCCTGGAAATCTTCTTTAGCACGGTCAATAATCTCCTTTTGATGGCGGTTGTACAGGTCCAAGTACTCTGGCTCCTCGAGCCACTGATAAAACTCCTCATTCATGATGAAGCTGCGGGCCTCCTCCCATGGTTTACCGGGCGTGACAAAGGGTGAGGATGCTAACTTTTGCTTAAACTCCTGTCTTATTTCTGCACGTCTACATTCATTTCTTAGATGTTCCAGATGGGCATTGAATATATCTTCTGCTTCAGCAGTCTCCAGAAGGTCTGAGGGGATTCGCTCATCCTCCATGTTGTCTATGTGAGATGTGTCTTCCCATGGAGAATCCTCCAGAACGACAAACCAGTGAGTAAAGTGTTGCTTGGACTCCAGCACTTTCTGCACTCCAGACCAGCTCAGCTGATCTATTTCATCGAGATCCGGCACCAGTGAACTAAGTGCTAAAGGGAGAGTGCTAAGGTATATCCTGCGACGCCTCTCGATGTGCTCTTGCTTCAGGCGGTAGACGTGCTGTTGAAAAAGCTTTTTGCATTTAGCTGTGCCTTCCAAGAAAACATATTCTTTGTACTCTGGTGAGTTGTTCATTCGTCGACTGGCATTTAACCAAGTTTCATTATGATTTTTGACAATACGGTTGATGAGCCACTCATAGCGATCCTTGGCTGAGGCTATTTGCTGACTCTGGAGTTTCAGGGCTTCAAAATAAGGTATGATCTTGGGCTTGCCCCTGCTCTTATCAATAAGCTGAACCAACGTGAGGAAGGCTAGATCCACATTAATATTTGAGCGAGCAGAAGTCTCGACTACTGGGAGGCTTTTCTTTGTGATTGCAAAAGTATGCGCATCTTTGATATAGCGTTCGACACCTTCGTCACATTTGGTCAGCACCAGCACAATGGGCTTCTTGGTCTTGCTGAGCTGGCCATAAAGGTTTGTGACGAATTTCAGCTGGTCATCAAAGTTACGGTTCATGCCACGGCTCACATCAACACAAAGCAGGAAGCCATCAACCTGCAGTTTCCCCTCTGGCATTTGCTTTTGCTCAAAGTCTTGCTCCAAACCCAGCTGATCTGTACAGAAGTACATGAGTTTCTCTGCTGAGGCCAACTTGGTGGCAGCTGCTCGCTTGATATAGGGCTGCATAGCAGTGCTACGGTGTGGCTGAAATGTCTGGTCATCTATGAATTCGGTTTGCTCCACAACATGCATCCTGCACTCAGGGCCCTCCTCCAGGACCCGAGACACCTCCCCCCAAAACAGAAAGTGGTCATTGTTAACCACACGACCCCCAAAGTCACTCGTGCTTAAAACTGATGTGTGGTCCAGGTAGAAATCATCAGCACTGGGTCGCACAAACCGATTGCACAGGCAAGATTTGCCCACCCCACATTGCCCCTTCTCCTTCTCTGTTCCAGACAAACCCACCACAATGAGGTTGTAAATGGGCGATCGTGCATCTTGCTTTTTCGCCATCATAGCCTTTCGAAACTCATCCTGCCACAAATAGGCACTGAATAAAAGAGATCACTAATATGCTCGTCCGTAAACTGCTGATCCACAGAACAGATCAGATTGCTCCTTCTTCTGCTGGGCGTCAGTTATAATAAATAACAGTGCAGTGATAAGAGCAGCAGGTCCTTTCATTCATTCCCTGTAAGAGTCACATCCTGTCAAAACAAACAAAAAGAAAGGAAGTCAGACAAAAAGAGCATTTGTTAATCAAGAAAAAGTACAAAAAAATTAAACTGAACACATTTGGAAATAATGAAAATACCAGTAAATTCAAAAATTAAAAAAAAATTCTAATATATCCAATATGCTTCTAAATGCTGTGTTATGTGTACCTCTAAAACAAGAAATATAATTTAATACCAAGCTGACCTTTCTTGCACAACACCCTTATTGTTTCAGCGACAAAATAGTCCCTTTTGCTCATTGATATTAAAATATCAATTATTTACCAAAGTGTGAAATTTTGCAAGCAAAAATTACATCAATTAGTTGCACACTGTGTGAAATTATTCTGTTAGCATTCTTACTCTACAGCTCCAAGATTTTTATTTTTTTTGTAAAGCCCTATTGTATTTCTTTGGCACCATCATTCATTACAAGCCAAAACTAGTGAGGGGAGTGTTACAGAAACACCAATGCCAGCCACTATAATATCTGCTGGCAGAAGCCATTGATTTTTCTCACACTGTAAGTAGCAGCCAAACCTGAAAAACACAGGTTTACGCAAATTTCCATGAAAAAGGGAAGCTTATTTATTATCAATTGTAGCGCTGCAGCTACAATGCACAACAATGAGGATGACGGACTTGTTTGACATGTTTCTTTGTTGTGTGGACAAATTCTATTCTGTAATGACTTTTTGTCAGTTTTTGAATTAACCTGCTGAAAATTTAATTCAATAATTGAGCTTTAGCCTGAGTAACACTTTCATTGGTGACAAATTAAAAGAAATCGGACCAGCTCTTTGCATTTTACCACGGATAATTTTATGAAGTGATCATCAAAATTGCAGAGATTACCCTCAGCACTGCTCAGCTGGTCTAAAAAAAGAAAAAGGAAAAAAAGACAGGACTGAGACACAAAATCTAAGAACAAGCATGTTGGGAGTGGCTCTTCAAGCGATGTATCAGCTGATCAGTGAGTTTAGTGACATGCATATGAATGACTGTGCTGTCGACACGCTATTCTCTACTTCTTTTTAAGCCAGACAAATAGTGCTGCTACAAGAGGGGAAAATAACCAGATTTCTATTCATTATATTGTCTATGAATAGGAATTTCCAAACTTTGATACACTGGAACATAAATGTTAACTTAAATGTCTTCCAGCCCAACAATCTATCCTCCCATCCCCCAACCATCTTCTTGTATCAACAGCACAATCAAATCACATAAGGTAGCAAAATGTTTACATGTGTATATAAATTTGAAATAAACTAAAATCTCAAATTATACAAGTTTCCCATGTTTTGGTTAAAAGTCAGAAAGTTGAGGTATTTCAGAAATTATTCATGCTAAATATTCCTGAGGGGAAATGAGTTAAAACAATCTTCCAAAATAAATCTTCTGGGTTTTGATGTGTATTTGAAAAACATGTTTAACCTTTTATTTTTGGACATTAACTTTAATGCCCACTATAGTTCCATCTTCTAAAACTCAAAAATATGTTATGGCTTTCAGTGTTGGTTGTCCAACCATTGCAAAACATATATATGTATAGACATATACAACTATTTAGCTGCACAAATAAAGACAGGTGCTCTTTAAGGATCAGTATTTGAGCCATTTCTTTTTTTAAATCATTTATATAAACAATCCAGGAATAACTAAACATCCAGTTATAGTTCACTTTTAAGCAGATGAAACAATCATCAGTCCTTATCAGCAGTCGACTCCATTTTACCTGTTCTACCATGTCAAAGCTTGTTTTGACTGAGTTAAATATTTAATACTAAAAAGACTATAAATATAATCTTCACATGCTCCTCCTCAAACCTACTAATAAAAGCCACTAGAAAAATTATTTCCCCAAAAAAAATTCAAACACAAGTACAACAAAGCAAAAGATGCCATAAACTTTCTCACCCCATCTATTTTTAAAGCACAGATAACTGCTTCTATATTAGTACTGATGCAATGCCATTATGATGGCCACTTCCTAAGGTAAAACTAACACAAAGTGACCTTGGATGCTTCGACATTACCCAAGAAGTTATATTTAAAATACACACACACACAAAAAGAGGTGGCACAATTTGCCCTTTCTTTAAAGGCAAAGTCCAGCAGGGTCAAAAACAAATGTGGGCAGCTGAGCTAGGCCTGACGCCCGAATAAATAGATATTTAAAAAACAATCTGGCACCTTCTGAGCAGCGATCTGGAGCGCAAATTCAGCTCGCAGGGTTGTATAACCCGCTTACAGAGACAAGTTCTGTGTTCCGCTAAGGATTACCAGTGAGCATTGGCTTCAGGGCGCTCAGAGGGGCTGACCACGCCAGGCCTGCTGTCTAATGCAACTGCAGCGCCGGGGCTGTGGACTGACCTGCCCTGCTGCACGCCGACACACAGCGATTAAAGGGAACCCACTTCCACCCGGTTCGTCTTGGGTGTGAGCACTAGACAAGCTTCTCCGGGTCAGCCAATAAAAGAAGCCGATCGGAGCGTGTTCGGGCATACATACCATCGCGTTTCTCCCCTTTCTCCTCTCGCATCTGTCAGGCCAGCGCTTGCCGCAGCCCTCGCCGCCGCCTGATGTGTACAAGCAAAAGCCGCAGAATAAACGCCAGTATCTGATATAACTCTGATATCACAACGCTGCGTTTGGCGTGGTCAGTGGGAATGAATCCCCATCACACATGTCTGGATTCTCGCCCCTTCTTCTTCTTTTTTTTTTTTTTTTTTTTTTTTTTTTTTTTGAACAATTTTTTTTTTTTTTTTTTTTGGGTTTTAAAGCCGGGGAAAAAAAAATATGGACAAGATTATTATTGCAAAAATGGTGGGTTGCGCCGGCAAAATTAGGGGGGGTAAAATT